>JAJIBD010013302.1:0-26351 GCA_021461705.1 Cryptotis parvus | reverse complement strand
AGGGCATCTGCTTGCTCCAGGGACAGGAAGAGGCCCAAACCATTCTTCAGGTCATGGAACTGAGGTCCATAATTGTTACTAGTTTTTGGCATAACAAGTAAATAAAACATGGTTAGCTTGCCAGGCTCTGCCTTGTAGGTGTTATAGTCTCAGTAGAAGGCTCTCATCTTGAGCATTTACTAATAAAACTTAACGGTGAAAGATCAGGTTTTCTTGGATGGAGCTCTGAGGAACTATGGAGTCTGGATGTTGAGAATGATTGACCTCATGAGGTGTGGGTAGCTCTGGCTTGTTGCTAGGCATACTGGTATCAGTTTGAACCTGTCTAGAACTGCATACAAAGTATAAATGTGAAAGATCTTGGGAAGGACATTATCCTAAAATTAGTATTCTCTAAGAATATCACGTGGCCACAAAGCAGTCACGTGCCAAGGGAGCTATGAGTCTGGTGTGGGTGGGTCTCTCTCTTCCAGGGCAACTGGCATGGAGGTGGAGGAAAGGGCAGGGCCCACTCCAAGTCCGCCAGCGTGGTCTCTCCCCTGCACATAAGAGCAAACCCTTGAGCAATGTTGGACTCAACCAGGGGCTGGCTGAGCCTTACCGAGGGGTCAGCTCCATGGGTTACTTCCATGGGGCCAGCCTAGCAGCACAGCTGTAGGTCTGAAGTAGATGGGTCTGGATCTCTTCCGGGTTGTAGATTAGCTGAGTCTGGTGTGGGTGGGTCTCTCTCTTCCGGGGCAACTGGTATGGAGGCAGAGGAAAGGGCAGAGCCCAAATCTTCACTCCGAGTCAGACCAGCATGGTCTCTCCCTCCACCCTCCCCCCCCCCCCCCCGCTCATGAGCAAAGTCTTGGAGCAATGTTGGACTCGGCCAGGGCCTGGCTGGAGCCCATTACCGGGAGGTCAGCTCCATGGGTTGCTTCCACGTGGGGCCGGCCGGGAGTGCAGCTGTAGGTCTGAAGTGGGTGGGATATAAAAAGTAATAATATGAGACTAATATTCAAGGCCAGGCAAAACAGGGACCAAGAGGACCTGCCAACAGTTGAAATCTACCACAAGTGTAGGGAACAGAGGCCAGGAGAAACCCTTGAGCATTGCCGGGTGTGACCCAAAAAATCAAAAAAAAAAAAAGATAGAGAAGGGACCAGTTTGCTAATAATAGTTGGAAATGGTAACACGCCAGACTAGAACTAAGCAAGAACTGATCATTGAAAGCAGGTAAAGAGATATGCATACTACCCCCTCAATGTATGCCTTTCACATCACAATGTGCAAAAGAAAGGAGAGAGAGAGAGAGAGAGAGAGAGAGAGAGAGAGAGAGAGAGAAGATTGCCATAGAGGCAATCTGGTGGCAGGGTAGGGAAACTTGGGACATTGGTTTTGGAAAATGTACACTGGTGGAGGGATGTGTGCTGGAACACTGTATGACTGAAATCCAATCATGAACCTCTTTGTCATTGTCTATGTCAAGTTGGTACAATAAATTAAAAAAAAAAAAAGAAAACCATTTAAAATGCAGCAGCAGAGACCCAACTTCACTCAAAATGAGAAGCAAAGCTATAGGACTGCAATATATTGGGAAAACCCTGCCACCAGATTGCTCCTCTCTTTCGGAAGTGAAGAGCCTTGCTATGGTAACTCCCACACGTATGAGATAACTGGCTCCCTTTTTCACTGGTACAGGTCAGTACAAAAAAACAAATTTTTTGAACAAGGGAGCTCTAGAGTAAATATTACTATTATCCCAAATACCATATATTGAATCATAATTACCAAAGGAATATTAAAAAGGTGAGGATTTTGGAAGTTGCCTTGATCATGAGGATGGATTTTTATAGAAGTGATTAGTATGTTTCTGCCCCTCGAGGTGTTGTAGGTGTGACTGCAGTGCCCGGCTGCTTTGGCAGGTGGCAGACAGGAGATAGGCTTGTCTACACCCCCAGGGGTCTGCCCTGTGGGCCCTGGATGGTGGATGGTCTGAAACAGAAAAAGACTGGGCCCCTGGGATGAACCCAGAGCAAGGGCACAGACTGGCAAGCCACCCGTGGTGTAGTTGATATGCCAAAAACAATAATGTAACAATAATTGACCTCATTCCCAATGAATGGAGATATTACTGAGGAAATTGATGAACAATGGGAACACAAGTGACAAGTGACACACAAGTGAGTGATTAGTATGTTATTAAAGAGAATCCATAGAGATCTCTTGCCCTGTAAAGAAATAGCCAGAAGGCCTCTGAACCAGAAATGGATCATCACCAGACAAGTAATTTGCCAGCACCTTATCTTGGATACCCCAGGCTCTAAAACTGTGAACAGTATAACAGCTTTTTATAATCTACCAAGCCTCTAGTATTTTTAGGGCAGCCTAAATAGACTAAGACACAGGAATACAATAAGGCTTCCATAGAAATCATTTTAAACACCATGTCACTAACCCAAATTTAGGAATAATGAAATCCTTGGCAATCGCTTTCAGATTTGTTATTTTGTTTCTATTTTCACATTGTAAATACCCTCTAATTTTCAGGGTTAAATTGAATAATTTGGAAGAGAATATGCCTACCTTTTCAAAGATGTCCAATGCTTTCCCCAAATATTTCTGTTCTTTATCCTTCCCTTATTTGCACATCATTTTCTCCTGAATAGACAGGATATTGTGTGGCAGCTGAATTTGGATTATAGTAGCACTGTTCTGAGAACCCTATGACCAGAACATTTTAAAAGAATATTTGAAGTAAGCAATCTATATGTGTATTATCATGATACAGATAGAGTATTGAAAAAAAATTAAAGCAAAGTGTCATATGTAGACACCCTCATGCCTACATTTTTTCCTTATGTAGCATTTTCATGCCTCCATATTCTTTCCTACTACTCCTTACCAAAAAAGCAAGTAAGCAAGAAGTGGGCATGGGGGGGAGAGAATAGGAGGAGGAAACGTAAGGAGGGAATAGGAGAGAAAAGGAAAAGAAACAGGAAGTGGAAGGGAAGCAGATGGAAGAAAAAGGAAGGGGAAGGGCAGGAGGAAGGGAAGGGGAAAAATTCTATCCCTGAATCTCTGAGGATTGTATTGTTGCTCACAAACTTAGTCTCTCTTAGCAGCAGTTTTACACTCAGGGAAATCCATCCTGCATGTTTTTCAAATCACAATAAGGCAAAGAAGTGAAATTTTTCCATTGTAAAATGTGGGTCCCCTGCCTGTGTTCTTCTGTGATCAGTTCTGGAAAGCAAAACAATGAAAAGCTTTTTGCTTCCCACATGGAGAAGTAGGTTGACAACCACTGAGAAAGTTTTGATATTTGGTAGCTGACAGCTTTTCCTCTCCCCTTACTCTTTCTCCCCTTGTGCACACATCCAGATCAGCTGATAACAAACTCCTTTCTTGGCACCTGAGAGAGACCCAAACACATTAGTGCTCAGGAAACTTCAACCAAGTCCCAACCTTAACCACAATAAAACCCAGGCAAAATTTTCAGAACAAAGCTTTCTCTATCATTTAAGTCTCAGGAGGTAAAGGGTAAGGGAATTAGAAGCCCAACTTTCCCCCAAAGAGCTCAATTACATAAGGAATAAGACTTCATTTTCTCTTAGTGCCCATATGCATTGACATCCTCAACATCCCAAACAAATTTCAAGCCAACAATTCTTCCTTCTTGGGTAGAGACTAAAAAAAGAGAATAGCTATCTTTTCTTTTTTACTGAAGTAACAATGAAGTCATATATATCTCCCTTTGAACAAAATAAATGTTAACAACTAGCAATTTAGCCAGGTGAGAGTGATCTGTTTACTTGTGCACTATCCAAGTCAAGTAGATGACTGGTGGCTATAGAAATTAATTTCCAGATACAGAAGGAGTTCTTTTCTCTGTGCTGTTCTGTTAATATTATGGAATATTAACCAACTATGCTGTATTGCAAGCTCTGCCCGGTAGGTATCATAACCGTGAAGACTCAGTTCCACTGCCACTTGAGTGCCATAAAAAGATGGGTCAAGAAAGAACTGTATTGGTAACATGCCAGAAGGCTGGAAGATGGTGGACTCAAGTACAACCATCTTATCTGTATGGTCAAGGGAGGGTTTTTTGTTTTGTTTTGTTTTGAGTTCTGTTGGTTTTATTGTTGTTATGGAAGTAGCAGGTAAGAATGTTGGGCTGCAGACAATGAGTGCCAGAATGAACAATAATCGCTGCCTGGACTGGTCCCCAGAGGTAAACTCCAACATACCTACAAACCTAAACGAAGTAAAGGGTTAGGCTTTGGGAGGGAGTGGTTAACAAGTAGAAGCTATCATTTTCTTTAGGCTTTGAGGCAATGACAATCCTTGTCTATTATTAGCCTTTGGGTCTGATTTCAGTATCTGTCCACCACATTCAGCAAGGTAATCTCAAAGCCTACAACAGGGTGAGCACTGAGCAATAAGTTTGAGCTATGAATAACTAGAAGAATGAAATTTGGAAAGGCAAATTTTCAGGGTGAGTGTTAATAACAGTCAGAAAAAAGTGACTATTTTCCCCTGTAGCTAAGAAACTGAGAACTATTCCAAAGAAATTCTATCCTACAGTGTTCTCATACAGGTAAGCTTCCAGGAATACATCTAATTGCCCATATCTTACTCTACTAGAGCCACCTGCATTGAAACAGTGGTACAAATCACAATTTACATCCCCAAAGTTAAACTTCATTAAATGTTAGTTTAATTTAATGTTTTCCAGATTAATTTGAGATTAATTTATATCCAGGCTTTTTGCGCAGCCCAAGCAGTAGCTCTCCTTTCTGTCATTTCTATCATCTCATGGACAGCAGAAAAAAGAAAATGTATGGTTAAGGAGAGCTTTGATAGAGTAAGTGGGGGGGAGATTTAATTAAACTATTACATATCTTTTCCTCGAATATTAAAAAAGGGCCATAAATTTACTGTTAGTTGAGTGGTATGCATATCAGGAAGGCTGATAAGCAAAAACTTTGCAGATAGAGGAAGTGGTGCTTATAAAGTGACTTGAGCTGAAAATTTGAAACTACATTTAACCCTGCATTTTCTTCCAATGCCAAATAATTTGTAGGCCTAAATAACCTTTTATGCCTTGTTGCTAGAATTTGTTTTCAAAGGTGAAAAATATCATTAATACAAGTCTCGTCTCTATTACATATTTTGCTTTCCAAGAATCATAATGATCTTAGAACTTCACTTGTATCACTTGTCTTCCTGTAGATCATCGATTTGCTTGAGCAGGCACCAGTAACATCTCCATACGTCCTATCACATGCTAGTGTAGCCTAAGGGCATCTGCTAGCTCCAGGAACATAAAGAGCCTCAAACCATTCCATCAGATCATGGGAATTAGGTCTATAATTGTTACTGGTATTTGGCATACAAATACATCACAGGTAGCTTGCCAGGTTCTGCAAGAACTTAGAACAACAATAACAAAAAGAACCTTAAGGAACCTCTCGTCCTTTAGCATTCACACCATTTTATCACAATGCCTTTCCTTAGAAGGAAATCATCACTTTTGTGCTTGTTTGTTTGCTTGCTTCTGGGACACATTCTGCAGTGCTCAGGGCTTACTCCTGGTTTTGCACGCAGGAATCACTTCTTTTGGGTTGAAGGGACCATATAGGATGTTGGGGGATCCAACCGTATCCCTGCATGCAAGGCAAGTGCCCTTTCTTCTTCACTACCTCTGTAACCCTGGAAATCATCACTTTAAACAGGACAAAGCTCAACTGCTCTGGAACTAAAACTTCCCTAAGGCCTCTTCACCTCAGGAACTACGCCCAAACATGCTAGAGATTTTGCAAATATACAAAAATATTAGTAATTTAATCCAAATTCCCTAATATAAATTAGGGAATAATTAGGGGAATAATTTATGTTTCTATAAAGATGGGGGAAAGAGGCATGCAGTTAGGAGACTGGTCCAATTACCAATGATTAGAACTCGCTTTCAGCTCCTCACTCACTGACCTCCCTGCTGCCTGCAGGGCACTGAGTTCCTCCTCCAGGAAGAGAAAACAGGGAAAAACTGACCTTGACTGAGAGGCCTAACCATGACCACAAAACATGACACCGAGAGCTGGGTGGCCGAGCCCCAATAAGGAAGATTATCTGAAATCGATTCTTTTTTTTGGGTTTTTTTTTTTTTTTTGCTTTTTTGGGTCACACCCGGCGATGCTCAGGGGTTACTCCTGGCTCTGCACTCAGGAATCACTCCTGGCAGTGCTCGGGGACCATATGGGATGCCGGGAATCGAACCCAGGCCGGCACAGGCCGGCGGCGCGCAAGGCAAACGCCCTACCGGCTGGGCTATTGCTCCAGCCCCTGAAATCGATTCTTTTAAAATCACTAATATTAGCACATAATTACTTTTAGGCCAACCTTTAAGGACTCAAAATTTTAAGCTATTCCCATCTTTCCACCCTGTAAAGTTCCACATCTCAGAGATAATTGTCACAAAACACTTGTACAGTCTACTTCAAAATTTATCCTTCCCCTGTACAATTAATTTTATATTGCCCAAAAATTTCTATGTTCATTTCTGTAACTATAATTAAATCTTTTGTGCTTATTGTTCCTCATGCATTTTTTACATAGTAGTTGAGAGTAAATATATAGGAATATTTCTCCTTTAAATATGGGTTATGAATTTTCTGTCTGTTCATCGTGGTCTTTAATGATGTGGCTTTAATTACAAGCATGGTGATCTTCAATTGCTAATTCATTTTTTTAAGTATTTTATTATACCACCGTGAGATATACAAATAAAAAGATATACAATTAAAAAGTTCATGTTTGGGTTTTGGTCATACAGTGTTCCAGCACCCGTCCCTCCACCAGGGCCCACCTCCCACCACCAACATCCCCAGTTCCCTCCCCCTTCCCCAGCCCACCTCCATGGCAGGTTCTTTATTTCTTTCCCTTTCTCTTTCTTTCTCTTTTCCTTCCCTTCCAGACTATGGATTACAGAACATACATTAAAAGGTTGTCATGTGTATCCTTTTGCCTCTATTTAATGCTTGGTTCTAGGTTGGCATTAGTACCCTCGACAATTATTAGCACCCTGTTCCATTTTCTGTCTTACCTAACCTCTGACTCCCACACGTTTGTGATAATTTCCACCTTTGACAAGACCTCCTGATATATGTTTCACTTGACCTTGGATATTGGTATCATATTATGTACATATATATTTATGCCATGCAAATAAATGCAGTCATTCTGTATCTGTCTCTCTCCTTCTGGCTAATTTCGCTCAACATAATCTTCTCCATGTCTATCCATTTATAGGCAAATTTTATAACTTCATTTTTCCTAACAGCTGCATAGTATTCCATTGTGTAGATGTACCAAAGCTTCTTTATCCAGTCCAAGGCATGGAGGGACTAGTTAAGGGAGATTAGTTTGACCAGAAGTTCCTTCTCTGAATTAGAAGAGGCAATGGCAGACAATGGAGGTGGTGATAGTGTCCCTAGGGAGGCTTCTCTGGGATTTTCCTATAAGCTCAAACAAGGTAAGGCTTTACCTACAGCTAGAGAAGTTTAATACCTTTTACTTTAGGCACATCTGGCTTTCCCTTTGAATCTTCTAAAGTCTGGAGTGGTCTATTTCTTTCTTAAACCCTGTTACTAATTCCTAGAGCCTTCTCAGTCAAGTCCCTCTCTCTTTCTCTCTCTCTCTCTCTCCATATATATATATATATATATGCATATATTTGTACATATATATGTACATATATGTATATATATATAATTTGAATCAATAGATTATTACAAAGCTGTTCATGATAGGGTTTCAGTCATACACTGTTCCAATGTCAATCCTTCCACATTTCCAAATAACAATTGTGCCCTATTTCCCTCCAACCCACCCATCCAGATATTTTAATATGTCGTGCAATTCTTTGGCTAAAGCCATCATCACCTCATAAGCTCAGCAAGTATCACAAACTTAGAAAAGTGGCCTTTATAGGCTCTGCTGTTTCAAATATAATTCTTTTCTTTAAGTTTATATTTAATTCCAGAGTTCAAAAGATGAAGCTATTTCCTGAATTCAAACTTTATATACTTAAATAACGACTTTACTATACTTTTAGCTCTTTAACTCACACCCCATCCCCTTCTCTTTTTCCAGTCAAGAAATCAGAACATTTATCCTCACCATAAGTTCCTGCCAGTATATCCACCTCATTGTTTGGTGACTCAATAATATGTTTGTAAAGTTCTTCATTTTGTGATCAGAGTAACAGTAGTGTCCACTAACAACAACTCAAGTGAATTTAAAAATTCTAAATTCTGAATAAATAAAATCATGGTGGAAAACACTAGGATGAATATAAATATCACTAGATCACTAGATCACTAGACATCCCGTTCTTCATCAATTTCCTTGAGCGGGGCCAGTAACATTTCCATTTGACCCTATAACGTGCCAGTGTAGCCCAATGGCATCTGGTTATTTCAGGAATATGAAGAGCCTCAAACCGTTTGTTCATGGTCTTGACGAAGAAGTCTGACCATCTTGTAGATGGGCAGCCACGTGATCTTTTGACGTCCCATGGGATCCAGTCAGTAACGGCTCTAGTCCAGCGGTCATCCCCAAATCGCATTACATGTCCAGCCCAACTTATTTTCGATGCCTTGGCAAATGAGACAGCGTCCCTGACTCAGGAACAGCGACGGAGGTCGGAACTCCGTATTCCTTCTCTCACTTGAGTGAGGCGTGATATTCCAAGCATAGCTCCTTCGATTCCTCTTTGGTAGACCCGAATAGCATTCTCATCCTGCTTTCATAGGGCCCAGGTCTCTGACGCTAGTGTTAATGCAGGGAGAACAGTAGAGTCGAAGAGATGTGCCCAGAGCTGGAGGTTCTTTGTCTTTTTCGCTATTTCTTCAATGCTTTAGAAGGCAATCCATGCCGCTCTCTTCCTCCTGCGCACCTCAGGTTTTAGATCATTCATCATGTTGACTTCTTGACCTAGGTACACATAACTGCTGCATTCAGAGATGTTTTTTCCATTGAGAGTGAATGGGGCCTCTGGAACTAGTTCATTTTTCATGAACTAGTTTTGTTGAGATTCAGCTGTAGACATATCTCTCCACATTCTCGGTCAAAGTCAGCCAGCATTTGTGCCACTTGGCTAATGTTTGGTGTTATCAGAATGATGTCATCAGCAAAAAGAAGGTGTTGTAGTTGCCGACCGTCTATCTTCACTCCCATTCCTTCCCATTCTAATTGTCGCATGATGTTCTTGAGGGTGGCACTGAAGAGTTTTGGTGAAATAGTATCACCCTGACAAACCCCTCTTTTGACATCAATGATCAATTACTTGTAGAATGGTGAGATCCTGGTGGTTAATCCGTAATACAGCTCACGAAGGATCTTGATGTATTGGGTTTGAACACCCTGTTTGGCTAGGGTCGATAACCGCTTCGGTCTCAACAGAACCAAAGGCTTTCTTTAAATAAATGAATGTGAGATAGAGCAGCATCTTGAACTCCATACAAACCTCAATGAGCTTGGTTACTTGTGTATATGGGCAATTGTGCTGAATCCTTTTCAGAAGACAGCTTGCTTGCATGGTTGTCCTTCATATAATGTTCTGCCAATCCTGTTCAGGATGACTTGAGTGAACAGCTTGTAGATGACGGACAACAGGCAGATGGGGGTGATATTTGCCAATGCCATGAATGTCTCCCTTCTTGAACAGTAGAACTGTCCTGCTGGCTTTCCACTGGGAGGGCACCTTGCATTCGGACAGATAGTGTGTGAAGAGCCCAGCAAGTGTATTGATGAGTACTAAAGAAAGATTCTTCAGGTGTTCAGGTCTGACTTTGTCTGGGCCTGATGCTGTTCCTTTCTTTGCCAATGAAATGGCATGTCGGATTTCAGAAGGGAGAACGTTGGGAATGACATATCCATCCTGTGGAATTTGGTCTGTGGGCAGGTGGACGTGGCTATCAAAGAGATCGAGTAGAAGTCATGGATAACTTCTCCATTGCCTTTCTGGAAGATGTGATAGATCCATCAGGGCATCGGAGGGCAGTCATCTTGGTCGTATAGTTGGCGAAGACAGGCGGGCAGTGTGAATGCTTTTCCTGGCTTCTGCTGCATCTTCCAATATTTCTGCTCTTCTCTCTTTGAGGTCTTCCTTTATCGCTTCTCAGCAATGCTTTGCGAGCTTGGACATTAGCATTTGGTTGCCTGAGGCTTGTGCCTTGCCACGTTGGTGAATGAGCTCGAGAGTTTTGAAGACAGGTCTCCTTTTGTGTCTTTCTCTTTCTCAGCATTCATCGCACTATCATGGAGGTGCTGAACCAGTCAGTTGATGTCGTTATGAAGGTATCTTCCCATGTTGCTGCAATGGTGCCAAAGAGTTCCCAATTGGTGGTCGTTCTGGGAGTTCTCTTCTTAAACTTTGCAGCCTTTTTCCCCCTTTCATGAAGTAGAATTTTGCATGAAGGAGATGGTGGTCCGATCCTGTTTGGAATTTTGGGATCACAGTGACATTGATCAGGCAAAACCTTCAATTGAAGATTATGTGGTCAATTTCATTGTGAAACTGTCCACCAGGGATTCCCATGTCCAACGTTTCGCTTCAGCCTTCTGGAACTGTGAGTTCCCATGAATGGTCTTGGTGGACATGATGAACTAAGATAGTCTCTCACCCTGTTCGTTCCATTCTAGGCCATGTGTCCTGGATGTGGAGTTCTTCAGTCGATCTTCTCAGTCCTATTTTGGCATTAAAATCACCGACTATGATCTTGTAGAAGGTGTGATCTTTTTTATAGAACTCTTCCAGTTCCATGTAGAATTTTTCAATTTCATCTTCTTTGTATGTGGATGTTGGTTCGTAGACAACAAAGATAGAAATTGCTGACAGTGGGCCACATCTCTTCAAGCATAATCGTCCTGATATGGTTGTTAGGCATTCAAATGAATCAATGTTCATTGCCATGTTCGTGTTGACAAGGACACTAACGCCACTGATGCCTCTTTTGTCACATGTTTCTAAGAAGAGTTCATCTCTGGTTTCAAAAAATGTCATGATGCGATTGACGCCTCCTCGTCTCATTCAGGCCAATGATGTCATACTTGATTTTTTGCTCTGCACCATCAGGTCCTCAATATATGCTTCTGATGCCAGTGTATGTGCATTGATAGTACAGACAGTCATTTTAGTCCTTCTTCATTTTGGCAGCCTAATTCAGCCCTGAAATTTTATCAGGTACTCCTTGTTCATCCTTCTTAGTGCTGCTGTATTAAGGGCTCTTTCAGGGTTGGGAAGACACATTTTTATTACTGGTTTTGGCATATTGAATATGCATTGGACAGCTTGCCGGGCTCTGCTGTGCAGATGGTATATTGCAGGGTAGCTTGCAGGGTTCTCTGAGAGGGGTGTGGAAGTAAATTGCATGGCCGCACAACGGGAGAGCTGGTATCTGCTCTGCCTGGGGTATCTGCATCTGTGGCTCAAGCATTCCTGGGCTTGAAATACTCCCCTCTGAAGGGTGGGTCTCTGAAGGGTGGGTCCTTGTAGGCTGGAGATTGGATTAATCTCTTGGGTGGAGATCTGAAGAGCTGTGGAGTGTGAATTAAGAAGATCACTGCCAGATGGTGTGGGGGTTCCTCTGTGTTCATCGGGATGGTGGACTTGGGCCAGAAGTCACTCTTGTGGTCAGTGGAGTGCAGGGGGTCAAGGGGGGAGAGCTGGTATCTGCTCTTCCTGGGGTATCTGAATAAAAAAATAAGAAGAGAAAAAAGATAAATAACACAAGTTATAATTAACTAATTCACTCAGAGGTCTAGTAAAGAAAGAGAGGTGAGGCAGGCATTACCAGTGTTTAGGAGTACCTGGTTCTTTACTCGTCCCAGGCATGTCCCAGATTCCTTGAAGTTAGAATGATTCCTTTGTGAATCATTCTGGCAAGTGGTAAAGAGAAATGAAAATGGAAAAGTGTCATTCTTAGGCTGAGAAGGAAGGCCCACAAATTGTTCTCTAGTGCCTTTTCCTACCATGAAAATTAAAGTAACCATGTGTTTCAAGAGTGCAGCAACAAGAAAGGGGATTCTAAATATGGGAATCCCAATGACCTTGGGGAGTTGATTCACCAGCCAAACCATGTGAAATACATAGAGTAAACCAGAAATATAAAGTGACAGTGATTTCTATTATCAGAGCATAATCTAGCCTATACTGTTTAATTAAAATATATTTTTAATAAAATAAGCAGCAGTGAAAGAAATGAGAAGTACATAGAATATCATAATATCCTGGATATTTTTTAAAATGGCAGTGAAGAACTTGTTAACATAACAAAAAAATCCACTAGATTTTTTATCCTGTTGATAGACGTTGTGTCAGATCTTTGCTTTTAAACACAGCTATGGCCTGTTCAATAATTTTCTTAGAACAAAAATGCACATGCTTAAAAAACCTCATTCAGTCCATAAATTTCTTACATTGGTAATTAATATAACCATATTGGTGGGGGAAATTGGTATCACCTAATATATTTAATCTTTCCATCCAACCCAGGAATTCCTCACATAGGTATGTTAGTTATTTTTATCTTTTTTCACAGTTATACACAAGAATGTTCATTGCAGCATTGTTTGTCAGAGAGAAAACTATAAGCCCACAATTATGAAACTGAATAACATTTGAAACACACCTAGATTATAAGAAATGCTAAGATGAAGAAAACAATTTTATAGTCCATATGGATATATTTCCTTTATTTATATATAGATTGAATACAAATATTTCATCTATTTAAAAATAAAGGCAGCAAAAGAACTCAATCCCAGGCAAAATTAAGCAGTACATTTAAGAACATATGAAATAATATAAAATAAGACTAAAAATTTGTTATAGGATAATTCAAACAAATTCATTATAAAATCTCAGGCAATGAAGAAAGAGAAGGAGAAGATTTTGGAAGAACATTGTGGATCAGAAAGGAACTCATAGTCTTCTATTTTATTTTTATGGCTGTGGGCTTTTAAGTTTTTCTTTGCTTTTATTCACCTTTGTTTTCCTTGATTGGTGAAGCACAGTGGTGCTCTTCTGGAGTTACACACTTGTTGCACTACCCAGGGGGTCACATATTTGTTGTTACAACAAGGCCAAGAATTTCACTTTGCAGGGGTTAAAGTCAGGGCTCAGGGGGTTAAAGTCACAGCCTCAAGCATGCAAGGCAGGCAGTCTGCTACTGAGTTCGGCCATGAATCTCAATTCTCTGTTTTTTAACTTGGGTTGTGAAAAGAATGGGTAAGTAGTCTTTACTGTGGATGTGACGTGTATCCTTTATAGAGAGAATATACAAAATTGTCCAATTCAGTATACATAAGAATTCCAATTTAAAATATGTTCAGAAGCTCTACTCCCGGGAATCTATTTTGGTAGGACTGATGGGAAGGAGGTTGTTGGAGGACAGGTCCTAATGAACTCTGGGTCTCTGCAAGCTCAGAGCATTTGTATTTGCTAGAAGCCATTCATACATATGCCTTAAGGCCAGGGACTTATGCTAATCAAATCCCTCTTGAGCAAGTCACTATGGGAGGCTGGGGGCAAGATTGGAAAAGGCAGTTTGATTTTAATAATATAGCATTATGATTTTTTTAGCATGAATCCAAGCTGGTCGAATGCAAGCAATTTCCTCTCATAATTCCCACAAGTCCTCTCCACAGGACTAGATATATACCAGGAAAATCCTGGATGCATTTGCATCCTCCTTTATGTAAATAGCTCTGCTAAGGTCAAGGAAGGAGGCATGCTAATTTGACTCCAGGCAAGTGAACTTGACTCTTAGAAATATCAATGAAAGAAGGCAGAAACCCCTTTCCCAACCAGGGCAGGCCTACTTATGGAAAGTTACCAATTTAGGGCCTGAGTGTCCTTTTCATCTTGAAGTAACCTTTTTGTTATCTACAAAAGGCCCAGAACAAATTCCTGTTAGAGGTTATTAGACCCCGCCCAGAATCTACTATCTGGCCTGAATTGCCTGGATTGCATTCCTGCAAGTGCGCATAGCCGTTGCTGATCCATGATCCCACGCGTGTATCTAGCCGCACCAAATATAGAAAGAAGTATTAAGAATGATCTGATTGGTGGGAAATGGTTACTTGGTACAAAGTGATTGGCTGCCTGTGCGCAGACCTTGATGTAATATTTTAAATCTATTGGATGGTTATGCATGGGCTTTTCTGTAGCGGCGGGAACTATCCCTTAAAAGATCCTCCCTGGAAGGGCTCGGGGCTCTTAGCCACTGACCGCTTGGGGTCATGCTATGGGCCCGAGTATACTCGCTTATTAATAAAACCCTTGCTTTTGCATAGGACCCGGTCTCTCAGAGTTTTCCTTGATAGGTGCGGCGTTCGAGCTCCCAGTCAGTCACCCCATCGGGTGGCCAACTCTTTCATCAAGACCAAGGACTACCCTAGAGTAAGGAAAAGGACCTCATAGATGTTTGGAGAAATATATCTGGCTACATGAAATTCATGGTACAAAATTATAATGCTATGTTATTAAAATCAAACTGCCTTTTCCAATTCTACCCCCCAGCTCTCATAGTGATTTGTACAAGAAAAACATTAAGACAAAATGCAGATGGCTTCTAGCAAATGCAAATGCCCTGGGCTTGCAGAGACCCAGAGTTCATTAGGGCATGTCCTCCAACAGGAGGTACTCGGTTTCCCTTTTTTCTTTACTTTTTAAAAAAATGTTGGGCCATATACAAAAGGTGCTCAGAGGTCACTCTTGGCAGGCTTCGGGAACCCTATGGGTTAATGGAGATCTAGTCCAAATTGACTCCATGCTAGGCAAGTGACTTACCTGCTATACTATTGCTTCAGTGCCCCCCTTTTCTTATTCAAATAAACATTATAATCACTCCCACAATAGCTCACCCTAGGAGGAAAACTAGATTATTCTTCCAGAGTTATCAAGTTAGAGATATATAGACTTTCTCAAATAAATCTTCCAAAATTCCAATATATGAAAAGAACCAACACAGAGTGTTCTGGTTAATATTGGGGTGGAGGATACAAGATGCTTATTGGGCATTCCTCTTCCTTATACAGCTATAGGCCTAGGGTGCGACTCTAGAAGTCCTGCTTTAAATTTCATCTGATATACTTCAAGATGAAAAGAACTAATTATACATGCTGATTACAGAACAAACACAATCTGAAAAATAAAGCTTGGATATATCTAACTAGAACTTATAAAATGTATATGCTAGTGTGACTTGATTATTCATACAAAACCTGCATATGTGTGAGTATTATGTCTGGCACCTAGTAGGTAAGCAATTTTGCTTAAGTGAATCGACACCTAATTCATCTAGAACTATGCATAAATATGGATCAAATATGATTTGAGACAAGACTTGGTGTTCTGTGATTCCAAATTTCGGGTACAATTTACAACATAATAACCACCACTGTTTCTTTCACTGGGAAGCTTCCAGGCAACAAAAGTAATAGCTTTGTTAAGTTACCCATGGCAAACCACAACACCCTGAGCACCTGCTGAAAAATAAATTTTCTGGTTACAAGTACACTTGTATGAACATGCTGTCTAGACCAGATCTACCCTGAATGAAACATGTAGCCAAAATGAGAAAGGAATGGAATGGAATATTCAAATTGGGAGAAAAAAAATAGGTGGGTGGCTACATATCGATGTAAATGAAACATCATGTAGAGAAATGTGTTTCTTTCTGGATTTACATTTTACACACAAATTGTATAATTATTACTTGGCCATAAGCAGAACTACATAAAAAAATTTTTGGGGGGACAGTTTTCTAAATTTTTGCTCTTTAAAAAACCCTTTCCAACTAAATACTGGTTAAAATTTAGAGTATTGTTAATAGCAAAAGATCACAGAAGTTAGTATTCTGGGTGAAAACCTTTCTCATCAGCCCATTGGCTTCTGTTGATTCTCTTGGCCTTCATTCAAGAGAAGCTGGCATGGGCTGTCGCCTAGCAACAGCACGCAGAGCACTTTTCTGCCAGCCCATGGAAATGCTGTCTCCGGACCTCATGCCACTAGAGACCATGGCTTTGTAAATTGTGACAGTCTCTTAGGAACTTTTACACCCTCCCTCTGAATGAGTGCCTAGAGAAGGCTATTTTAATACCCTTTGTCATAAACATTATACTTGCCTTAACAAAGAAGAGCAGATAAGAGAGAATGTCCATTTGTTGCCCCAGCTTCTCTGACCACTGTCGGAGGAATCAAGAAAATTATTTATATTTTATATTTATATTTTATTTTATTTAAATTTGCAATATATAGGACCACAGAGATATTACACCAAGTAGGGTGCTTGCCTTGCACATGACCAACATGGGTTCAATTCTTGGCATCCCAAATTGTCCTCTATGCACGGTCAGGAATAATTCCTGATTGCAGAGCCTGGAGTAACCCCTATGCATCAAGGATGTGACCCAAAAACAAAACTGCAAAAATTATAGCATATTTCCTTTGAATGGACTGTGACTAATTATGCCTCCATCTATTCAAGCAAACAAATAATAACCAATTAATATCATCCATGTGCAGAAATATTTTAAAATTTTTTATTGAATCACCTTGAGATATAGTTACAAAGCTTTTGTGATCATGTTTCAGTCATACAATGTTCCAACACCCGTCCCTCCAGCAGTTTCACTTCCAGTGTTCCCCAGTGTCCCTCCCACCACCACCCCCACTCTACCCCCCCAGTCTGTCTCTATGGAAAACACTTTTCTTCTCTCTCTTTTTCTCTACTTTTGGACATTATGATTTGTAACACAGATAATGAGAGGCCATCAGGATGATTCTTTATCTATTTATAGCACACGTCTTCCATTCATAGAGATCCCTTCCAACCATTATTGTCATAGTAGTTCCTTCTCTATCCTAAGTGCACTCCCCCAAGCACTTGAGCCAAGCTACCAACTGTAGACGAATCCTCCCAGTCCTTTTTTCTACTGTTCTTGGGTGTTAGTCTCATATTGTTTTTATATATCCCACAAATGAATACAATCTGTCCCTCTCCTTCTGACTCATTTAACTCAGCATAGTACTATCCATGTACATCCATTTATAAGCAAATTTCATGACTTCATTTATCCTAACAACTGCATATCATTCTGCAGTATAGATATACCATAGTTTCTTTAACCAGTCATCTGTTCTCAGGCACTTGGGTTGTTTCCAGATTCTGGCTATTGTGAACAGAGCTGCAATGAACATACAAGGGCAGATGTCATTTCTGCTTTTTTTTTTTTTGCACTCCTGGGATATATTCCACAAAGTGGTAGTGGTATTGCTGAGCAATATGGCAGCTCAATTTCTAGTTTATGAGAAATGCCCATAATTGTTTTCCAAAAAGTGCTGGATCAGCAGGCATTCCCACCAACAATGAATGAGAGTCCCTTTCTCCCTGCATCCACACCAGCACTGAATGTTCTCTTCTTTTTGGTATGTGCCAGTCTCTGTAGTATACTATGAAATCTCATTGTAATTTTGACATGCATCTCCCTGATGATTAGCATTTTTTCATGTATCTTTTATTTATTTGCATTTCTTCTTTGAGGAAGTTTCTATTCATTTCTTCTCCCCACTTGTGATGGATTTGGAGGTTTCTTCTTGTGAAGTTCTACCAGTGTTTTGTATATCTTTGACGTTAACCCCTTATCTGATGGCTATTGGATAAAAAAGTTTTTCCCATTTGGTGCGCTATCTCTGTATCTTGGTCACTGTCTCTTTTGAGGCACAGAAGCTTCTTAGAATAATTTAGTCCTATATGTTTATTTTAGCTTCCACTTGCTTGATCAGTGGTTTTTATCTTTAAAAATGTCTTTCGCTTCTATATCATGGAGGGTTCTGTCTACATTTTCCTTTATTTGCCTTAAATATGGAGGTAAAGGACCTTTATAAGGAAAACTACAAAAATGCTACTCCAAGAAATGAAAGAAATCATGAGGAAGTGGAGATGCATCCCCTGTCCATGGATTGGGAGAATAAGCATTGTCAAAATGACACTATTCACCAAAACATTATACAGATTCAATGAGGTTCCTATTAAAATAGCCATGACATTTTTTCAAGGAAATAGACAAAATACTCCTGAAATTAATATGGAATAATAAACCCCCACAGATAACTAAAACAATCCTTGGGAATAACAAGATAGAAGATATGAGGCATCACCATCCCCTACTTCAAACTTTATTTACTATAAAGCAGTAGTAATTAAAATAGCATGGTATTGGAATAAAGACAGACCTGCAGACCTATGAAATAGAGTTGAATATCCTGACACAGACCTTCAAATATGTGATCATTTAATCTTAAATTAAGGAACAAAATATATTAAGTGGGGGCAAGGAAATCCTTTTCAACAAGTGGTGCTGGGAAAACTGGGCAGCTATGTAAAAGAATGAACTCAGTCCTCTTTCAAACTCCATGCACAAAAATGGATTAAAGATCTCAACATCATACCTGAGTCCATAAGGTACAAGGAAGAAGACATAGGCAAACATTGACGCTAAAGGCATCTTCAAAGATGAACCACTGACCAAGTCAGTAGTATCAAAGATAAACAAGTGGGATTACATTAACCCTCAAAACTTCTGAGCCTCAAAGTAAATAGTGACCAAGATACAAAGACAGTCCACAGAATGGGAAAAATTATTCACCTGATACCCATCAGATAAAGGGTTAATATCTAAGAAATACAAGGCACTGGTATAACTGCACAAGTAAAAAGTCCAACCCTATCAAAAATGAGGAGAGGAAATGAACAGAAACTTCCTCAAAGAAGAAAACTCAGATGGTCGAAAAGCACATGAAAAGATGCTCTACATCACTAATCATCAGAGAGAAGCAAAGCAAACATGAGATCATCTCACACCACAGAGACTCACATGCATCCAACGAGAACAACCAGAGTGGTGTGGATGTGGGGCAAAAGGGACCCCTCATTTCTTGCTGGTGGGAGTGTCAACTGGTCGAGTCTTTCTGGAAACGATATGCACATACCTCAAAACACTAGAAATTGATCTCCCATTTGACCCAGCAATACTACTCTGTCAATATAGCCTGGGGGAGCTAAACACACAGAAGAAATATCATTTGCACTTCCATGTTCATTGTGGCAATATTTACAATAGTCAGGATCTTTTTTTGTTTGTTTTTTGCTTTTTTGGGTTTCACCCAGCGATGCTCAAGGGTTACTCTTGGCTGTGCACTCAGGTTACTCCTGGCTCTGCACTCTGCACTCCTGGCAGTGTTTTGGGGACCATTTGTGATGCCAGGGATTGAACCTGGGTTGGCCACAAGCAAGGCAAATGCCCTACCCACTATATTACCACTCCAGCCCCTAGCCGGAATCTTTAAGCAAACCCAATGACCAAGAACAGAATGACTGGACAAAGAAACTATGGTACATCTACTATGCAGTTGTTAGGAAAAATGAAGTCATTAAATTTGCTTATAAATGGAGTGTGCATGCTGAATGAAATTCATGACTCACAAAGAGAGGGACTGATACAGAATGACTGCCTTTATTTGCGGGATATAAAAAATATGCTTATGCGGGGCTCGACAACCACGCCAACAGGGTTTTTGGAGAGCCTTGGTGGGGCCACTTCCCCCCATCCCGGCTGCTCCACAAAGGCCTGGAGGCCCCACCCAGAACTGCTGCCAGGGCTCTCGGCACGGGCACCAGGTATTCAGGTGCAGGGCGGCCTTTCTGCCTGCCCACCCTGCACTAGACTAATGGGTGGCTTGGATTGGGGACAAGTTTGGTCCCTTGGTTTGTCCCCCGCCAAGCCCCAGAAGTCAGAAAACCTCACACAGCACAACCACAGCCATCCCAAGGTCCGGACCCCACAGCTGGACACAGCCCGACTCCCATAGCACTAGGGTGCTTCGTGGGATGACTCAAAACCTGGTATACCACAAACTGGTGGGAATCAGAGGCTAGGTAAGATAGAGAAGGGGAACAGTGTGCTGGTAATCATTGAGAATGATGGCACCACCCGAGAACTGAGTATTGAATATAGCAAAAAGGTACACATAATTACCTCTAGATGTATGTATTGCAATCCACAATGTGTAAGAAAGGGAAACGAGGAGAGGGAGAGAGAGAGAGAAATAGAGAGAGAGAGGAGGAGGACAAAGGGAGGGAGAGGGGGAGAGAGAAGCAAGATAGAGAGAGAAGGAGAGAAAAGAGATAAAGAGCCTGCCATGAAGGAGGGCTAGGGAGGGGGAGGGAATCAGGGACATTGGTGATGGGAAATGGGCACAGGTTGAGGGATGGGTGCTGGAACACTGTATGAATGAAACCCAAACATGAACATCTTGTAATTGTATATATCACAACGGTATAATAGAATATTAAAAGAATATGCTTAGTGTGAAACTAATATTCAAGGCAGGGAAAATGGGCCAGGAGGACTAGTCAATGGTTGCAAACTGCCATAAGACTGTTTGGGGAAGGCAGAATAGAGAAAGGATCAGTTTGACAATAATAGTTGGGAATCATCATTTTGGACTGGAACTGGATGTTGAAAGTAGGTAAAGTGATATACCTGATAACCTTTCAGTATCTCTGTTGAAAACTACAAGGCCCCAAAAGAGAGAAATTGAAAGGGGATGGGGTAGTGACTGCCATAGAGGCAGGATGGTGGTGGAAAATGTACAATGATGAAGGGACAGGTAATGAAACACTGTACAACTAAACCCAAATATGAACAAATTTGTAACTGTGTATCTCACTGTGATTCGATTTTCAAAAAAGGAGGTGATAGATAGGTAGATAGATGGATGGATGGATGGATGGATGGATGGATGGATGGATGGATGGATGGATGGATGGATGGATGGATGGATGGAGGGAGGAGGGGAGGGAGGGATGGATGGATGGATGGATGGATGGATGGATGGATGGATGGATGGATGGATGGATGGATGGACGGGGGGGGGGGGGGGGGGGGAGAGATGGTGGATGGTGGTGTGGTGGGTGGATGGGTGGTGGGTGGGCGTGCAGATGGACGGATGCATGATGGATGGATAGATAAGAGAGGCTGGATCAATAAAAATGAGAGAAGCGTAAAATAGAGAGTGATAAAGAAAGAATTTCTAGTGAAAAGTTAGTTTCACTAAAAAAATATATCAGAAGGAAATTTTTTAACTTTTTCCTAATCTTATTTTTACATCACTTAATGCCAGTTAAGTGTTCCACATGACCCACTGGAAATGGAGAGACAGAAAAATAAGAAATTAAAAATAAGAAGGATGCAAATTAATCTTAAAATTGCGTACCACTTTCTAAAAATCTTTTTTAAACCTTCAAAAAAAAACGGAGGAACAATGGTCAGGCAATCATAACACTCTGCTTACAAGAAAAGAACTTTCTAAAATAGAGCTGTTTATGGGAATTCAAATTAATGAATTTTCATTTCCTTGGTTTATAGAAATTGCTTCAGAACAACCATATATTATATAAGTTAAGAGTTAAAAAGTACAGTGCTTTTAAGTATCAATAAATAACATAAAATAAAGGCCCCATGTCATTGTATTTTTGGTTTTTTAATGGCACAAACTGCTCACATAAGTCCTGACATATGTGGTTCATCCAAACTTACATTACCACAACAGCAAGTTTATTTTTGTTTCTTTGGGGGCCACACCAAGATAATCAGGAGTTGCTCTTGACTCTGCACTCAGGAATTACTCTTGGTGGGCTCAGGGAGCCATCTGACATATGAGGGATTGTCGGGAACGCCGCCGGGGTCCCCGACAGTGTCAGGACAGAGGTTCTCTTCTACCTCCGAGGATGCCGGAGAACAGATGAAAACTCACGCGTCCGGTGCAGTTCCAAAAATGGCTTTTAATAGTACAAAAGCTCTTCCACAGCACTCCAATATAATGAACAAACTTTAGCTCTGGTCCAAACTTAGACCATACAAAAGAGCCTAAGTCTCCCACCAAAGAGAGAGGATGTCACCCGAGCTGAGTCCTACCCAGAAGGAGCAAAAGGCCAAAGAGCAAAAGGCCAAAAGCCAAAAGCCAAAAGCCAAAAGCAGGGAGCCAAAAAGCTGAAGGCTGAGGAACCAAAAGGCAAAAGGTGAAGGGGCCTCAAGTCAGCCCCTTATATACACCAAAGTAATCCAATCGGGAGGTTGTCATGTCAACAAAGAACCCTAAACAGAGTGTAGTGCCACACCTTATTGCAGGTATAAACAAAGGTTATGCCAAGGACTAAGGAGATTATCTCTTATGTAAAACACTGGAGAGAGAGAGGGCTGATATAAAGTAATACATCTTAACTTCATGAGCTTCATGTAATCTAGATGGTACCCACAAGGTCCTTCTTATCATATCGCACCACGGTGATTCTGAGTATCTTGTTCTCGTGTACTGAAAGGGTCACTCTCGCCTGCTTAGAGCAAACTAGTATGATCCTTCCTATAGCCTTCCTATAGTCTCAACGTAGCCAGGGTGGTAGTCTCCTGGTAAATTCTAACTGTCCCACGCTGGGTGCAGTGGGTATAAAGAGGAGCTGTGCCCAATCTAGAAAACATAGAACTCTTAGTAGATGTATAAGTCAGAAGTTTTTCAATCAAGGTGACTTCTGTAACTGCCACACCCTCTAGTAGTGTTTACATAGAAGAGAGATCTCATTAGAATGAACCTTGGCTTAAATAAGATTAAGCTGGGAGTGAGCAAAACAACAAAACTCCCAGAATAGCTAAACCTGTCCTCCAACAAGGGATAAAACCCTGGATGGCCATGTGGAAGGCAAGCAGCCCACACATGGTACTATCATTTGGTACCCACACCACAGTAATGTTATCATACACTTTCTCCACACATCTCACATCCCCAGCCTTTTGCAAACTGCAATGACTGCTGTGGAAATTTCCTCATATTTGAAGTTCCTGTGCAAACACATCTCCTTTATCCACCTACTAATGAGCAATCACTTACATGCTTGAGTACCTGAGATGGTAGAATCTCTGTGCAATAAGTCTGTGCAATAAGTCTGCCAATTTTTCTTTAACTGAGAATAAGAAGTCTCGATCAAAGGAAGAGACAGATGGGGAAGACCCTGAAACCCAAAGTAGCTCTGTGCACCATTGAAGGTTGTGCTATAATGTGACTAAGCCCACAGGACTCTTCACTCACTGAAGCATTACATGAACTCTCTAGAATAAACACACTCCACTGACGTGACTGCTGCAGCAGAGGCATTTTCTCCCTGCCATCTTCTCTACCTCCTATAAGGCTTCACTGTGAGCCTGGGAATGAGATGAGATTGGCTTAACACTAACATCTAGAAAGGATGAATGAAAGAAAACCTCACCTCTTCAGCCTAGGAGGTGAGGGAAGCAGGAAGAAATTGGGAGAGGAGGTGAGACCAGAGTTCATACTCTTTCCACCCAAGTTACACCAAAAACCAGAGGTTTTCTCTGCTTAGAACTTTTTGGAGGGGAATATTTCACAGGCAGAGAAATAGAAAACTCAATAGGCCTTGTTTAGCTCCTGTGTGCCTTTTAAATAGTCTGAAGTCAGCTGAGGGGCACAGCCAGGCAAACGTATAGACACAAGTAATAAAGAGCTGAAATGGTTAGAGACTCACAGGGGCGTCACAACAAAACTCAGAACAAAAAGGTGAGGGTCATGGTGTCTGTGTCAGCAGAGAGGAGCCCCTATCCCAAACCCAGGGTACACACTGTGAGTTCAGACCTGTGCCAGCATTTTATTATGTAATAAGCTGAGGGCCTGTGAAAACCAGCAGATTTTTTTATTTCATTCTGATTAGTTTTATAGCCTATAACTCAACCTCAGTTGCTACCAGAGGCTCCTGACACTATGTTCCTTCCTCATGGATAATTCTCCATATTTTCCTGCCATTGCACTGAAGTTGTGTCTGGAGGATTCTTTATTCCCTTTACCAGTTAATGAACAAGACTATCCTAGCTCTATCTATGAAGACTCCCAGTCTCTCAGGTAAAGCTGATCATTCAATTCTCTGAGCCTTATGTATCTTTATTTAGAACGTCTTGGTTAGGGGCCGGAGCGATAGTCCAGTGGGTAGGGCATTTGCCTTGCACGCGGCTGGCCTGTGCTGGCCCCAGTTGGATTCCCGGAATCCCATATGGTTCCCTGAGCACTGCCAGGAGTAATTCCTGAGTGCAGAGCCAGGAGAAACCCCCTGAGCATTGCCAGGTGTGACCCCTCCAAAAAAAAAAAAAAAAAAAAGAAAAAAGAAAATAGAACATCTTGGTTATGTTTACCTGCTTATTTTCAAGACTTAAAATATCTTACTTATCTGTTCTAGCTCTCAGAACTGTACTTGGTTAAGAGCGAACAGTCATAGTTGTTTGTTAAGTGAATCTATAGAAATTAACATAATAATAAAATATTTAATCTAAAACTCCCAAAATTATTCAAACTGTTATTTATGTTTTATGTACATTTGTATACACAGTCTTACCTGATCCTTGCCCCAACCATGAAGAATGAGTAATCCAAGGCCAAGAAAAAAAAAAAAACTAAGACCAAGAACACATGTGTAGGAAACAGAGGGCTGGATTTAATACCATGATTTCTCAACTCCAAGATGACCTTTTCCAATGTCAGAGTTTCTTTCGGGAGGAGATCCTCGAAGGCAGTGATCAAGAAATCCTTTCTGGCAATCGGGGAACTTCAAAGATGCACCTCATGTTGGTAGGGTTGTTGCAGGTGGACCCCACGGGTGACTTATGTGAGGCCAAAAGGGGAGAGAGATGGTCGCTTTCTCCCCAGCTGCCTCTGCCACCCGGGATCTGCTGGGCAGGCTTAGGACTGATAAAGTCTGCGATGAGCCCCTGCGTCGTGGGCCTGAGCCCCACCAGCCCCACGAGGTGGCGTCAAGCCACACCTGATGTCTGCTTGATCTCTAGGCACAGGAGTTGGTCCCCACCACCGGATGTTTCTCGAGGAGCCACGGACTCAGGCTGGAGCGGAGGAATTGCTCTTTGCAGGAAAGGAAAGTCAGTCCTAGACCTTACTCAGGGTTGCCTTAGGGTTCTTGTCTTCCTTACAAAAAAAAGAATTTTCAGGAGTCAATGAGCAGTGAAGTAAAACAGGTTTTATTAAGGTTTTTTGAGAGGGAAGGGGAGAGAGAAAGTAAGAGAGAGTAAGAGAAAGTAAGAGAGTAAGTAAGCTCAAGGGAGAACTCGGGGCTACTCCAAAGATGGAGAGCCCCCAATTGATTTTTTTTAATTCCCCTCCACCAGGGCCCCCCCCCCCCCCCCCTCCTTCCTTCCTCCTTCCTTCCTTCCTCCTTCCTCCCCTTCCCCCCCCCCCCTTTATTCCCTTTTTGGCTCGAATGCTCTGGAGTCTTATTTGAGCTGGGTCCTGGGCGGGAAGGCTAATTCATCTCCCTCAGGAGATTTAATTAGCTAAAGCCATTTGAAGGGGCCTGTGGCCTAGGGCTTCACACATTCCCCCTGGCCTTCCCTTCCCTTAGGATCTGTTGTTGATAGTGGTGAAAGAAGGCAGAAACCCCCTTTCCCAACCAGGGCAGGTCTACTCATGGAAAGGTTACCAATTTAGGGCCTGAGTGTCTTTTCATCTTGAAGTAACCTTTTTGTTATCTACAAAAGGCCCAGAACAAATTCCTGTTAGAGGTTATGAGACCCCTGCCCAGAATCTACTATCTGGCCTGAATTGCCTGGATTGCATTCCTGCATGTATGCATAGCCGTTGCTGACCCATGATCCCACGCGTGTATCTAGCCGCACCAAATATAGAAAGAAGTGTTAAGAATGATCTGATTGGTGGGAGATGGTTACTTGGTACAAAGTGATTGCCTGCCTGCTTGGCGCGAACCTTGATATAACATTTTAAATCTATTGGATGTTTATGCGTGAGCTTTTCTGTAGCAGCGGGAACTATCTCTTAAAAGATCCTCCCTGGAAGGGCTCGGGGCTCTTAGCCACTGACCGCTTGGGGGTCATGTCATGGGCCGAGTATACTCGCTCTTAATAAAACCCTTGCTTTTGCATAGGACCCGGTCTCTCAGAGTTTTCCTTGATAGGTGCAGTGTTCCGAGGCTCCCAGTCAGTCACCCCATCGGGTGGCCAACTCTTTCAGTGGTCTTATCAAGTCTGGTTCCCATAGTGACAACAGGTGTGACTCTGGATAGCTGAAGAACCAGTTTTCTTTCTTCTTCAGGAATTTTTATTGCCATGTGGTGCCCCCTGTCTGCCTGCCTACAACAGGGTGACCTTGTAGTACTGGAGGCTGAACCAAAGGTCATCTGTATGCCATCACTCTGTACTATCTCTGTCGCAACATC
>JAJIBD010013301.1:0-27990 GCA_021461705.1 Cryptotis parvus | reverse complement strand
AGAGGTTACTCCTGGCTCTACACTCAGGAATTACTCATGGCAATGCTCAGGAGACCATATGGTATGGTACGCCAGGGATCGAACCCAGTTCGACTGTGTATAAGGCAAATGCCCTACCCTCTGTACTATCACTCCAGCTCCTGAGTTTTAATTCTTTTAGCTATCTCCTTGGCCTCAGAGTTCTGTTTCTTATACAGTGGCATCCTAGGATATCTACAAGATTATTTTAGTGCCAAACACAAAATTTAATTTAATTCCTGTGCTAAAATTCACCTTGAGACCATCTGCACTTTTATGTTCATAGCAGCACTATTCACAATAGCCAGAATCTGGAAACAACCAGAGTGCCCAAGAACTGAAGACTGGATAAAGAAACTGGTACATCTACACAATGGAATACTATGCAGCTGTTAGGAAAAATGAAGTTATGAAATTTGCCTATAAATGGATGGACATAGAGAGGATCATGCTGAGTGAAATTAGCCAGAGGGGAAAGCACAGATATAGAATGACTGCATTTATTTGCGGGATATGAAAAAATAGCATGATACCAATATCCAAGGCCAGACAAAACATGGATCAGGAGGTCTTGTCCGTGGGGTAGAACCTACTGCAAATGTGTGTGAGTCAGAGGTTAGGCAATACAGAGAAAGGAACAGTGTACTAATAATTATTGTAAATGACAATACCAGCGTAGAACTGAGCATTGAAAGTAGACAAAAGGATATACATAATAATCTTTAATGATATGTATTACAAGCCACAGTATATAAAAGGAGAAAGAGAGAGGGAGAGGGAGGGAGAGAGAGAGAAAGAGCGGGAGAGAGAAGTGAACATTGCCTGCCTTAGACACAGACTGGGGAGGGGGAAATCATGGGACATTGGTGGAGGGAAATGGGCACTGGTGGAGGGATGGGTGCTGGAACAATGTATGACTGAAACCCTTTTGTATAACTGAACACTTTTGTAACTGTATATCTCACAGTGGTATGATAAAAAAACTAAAAATATTCACCTTGAATTGGAGAACAATGATAGTGCTTTTAATTATTTTGTTTGAACTTTTCCATTTTTATTGAAGTACTGTGATTTACAATACTGTTAATAGTTTCATGCATAGATTGTTCTAACACTGGGGTACCAGTTTTTTCCACCATTGCCCCATGTATTCCTTCCATCCATCCCCCAAACCCTGTTAAGCTCCATTCTATAGACCAACTTTCCAGTTCTGTTGCCTTTAGCCATTTGTTATTACCTTAATATGCATAATATATTAGCTGGAGCAATAGTACAGTGGATAGGGCATTTGCCTTGCATGCAGCCAAACTGGATTTGATCCACAGCATCACATATGGTCCCCCAAACGCTGCCAGGAAGTAATTCCTTAGTGCAGAGCCAGGAATAACCCTTGAGCATCACCAGGCATGACCCTCAAAAACATGCTTACATCCCATGGATCACTAGATCACTAGATTCCCGTTCATCATCTATTTGCTAGAGCGGGCACCAGTAATATCTACATATGTCCTGTCTCATGCTAGTTGAACCCAAAGGCATCTGCTTGCTCCAGGAACATAAAGAGCCTCAAACCATTTATATTAGGTAATTCATGGGAATTACCTAATATAAATGTTACTGATATTTGGCATATCAAATACTACACGAGCAGCTTGCCAGGCTTGCCGCGCTGGGTGGCATACTCTTGTAGTCACCTCTAAATAAAGCATTTATTGATGAACCGCATGAGAAGATAATTAAATTTCATTTAAAAATAGATGATAAGGGGCCAGAACGATAGTCCAGTGGGTAGGGAGTTTGCCTTGCACGCTGATGGCCCATGCCGGCCTGGGTTCGATCTCCGGCATCCCATGTGGTCCCCAGAGCACCGCCAGGAGCAATTCCTGAATGCAGAGCCAGGAGAACCCCCTGAGCATTGCTGGGTGTGACCCAAAAAAGCAAAAAATGAAAAGATGATAAGAGGGCGGGGCTAAAATAGGTGATAAATTTGGTAGCATAATTAGTATACAATTCCAAAGGTAAGAGCGTTTGCTATGCAGAATAAATTGTCTATTGTCCTTATTACCTAATATCCTTTCTCAGGGCTATTTGAGTTTTTTTTTCTTTTTGTGTCATACCCAGTGATGCTCAGGGAGCACTCAGGGGGACCATATAGAATGCCGGAGTTCCAACCCAGGTCAGTCACGTGCAAGGCAAATGTCCTACCCTCTGTACTATTACTCCTGCCCCAAAGTATTCATTTTTTGGGGGTGGAGAGCAACACCTAAAAATGCTACTCTGAGTTTAGTGCTGGGAGTTACTGTCAACAGTGCTGGAGACCACACAGTGCCAGGGATTTAACCCAAGCCTCCTGCATGTGAAACATGTGCTCCAGCCCTTTAAACTATCTCTTAGACCCTCAGTGAAGGTATCATATGTACAGTGTACAACACTTGACTTTCATGTAATGGTTACCTAAATTTCAAAGCAGGTGCAGTATAGTATTAATAAGAATGATCTTTAGTATCACATGCACTTTTAATTTTATAAAACTTATTCTAATTATAAAGGGAAACTAATTATAAAAAAGAAAAGTTATGATAAAGTTAAAATTTTGGGGCCAGAGCGATAGCCCAGCGGGTAGGGCATTTGCCTTGCTGCGGCCGGCCCATGCTGGCCCAGGTTCAACCCCTGGCATCCCATATGGTCCCCGAGCACCACCAGGAGTAATTCCTGAGTGCAGAGCCAGGAGAAACCCCTTGAGCATTGCCGGGGGTGTGGACCCAAAAAAGCAAAAAAAAAAAATAGTTAAAATTTTCCTAACTTGAGGCTGAAGAGATAGGACACTATGTAGGGTGTTTCCCTTCTGAGGGGCTGGCCCAGATTTGATCTCCAGCACCCCATGCACTGCCCGGAATGATCCCTGAGCAAAGAGGTGCTGGGTGTGGTCCCCCAAAATTACCATTAATATTGTTTTTTATACTTTTAGACTTCAATCAAATATATGCATAAACACTTAAGCTTTTTAGGGGCAATAATTGGTACACTGCATTTATTTTCACTAGTGTATTTAAATATACCACTATGTCAATAAATAGGCAGTCACATGATTTTGAAGATTTATCTCCAGTGATACTTGATAGCAGAGGAGATAATACAGCAAGCAAGACACTTGACTTTCATGTAGCTGACTCCTGGTTGGGTCCATGGCACCACATAGAGTCCCTGAGCACTGCCCGGAGAGACCCGTGACCACTGAGCCAGGAGTAAGCCCTGAGTACATGTGAGACAAAACAAAGCCAGACAAAAATAGCCAGTATTATTTGAGTACTCCTAAGTAGTGTTGGACATAAATCCTCTCAATCTGGCATCCGATATAATAATTTTTTAAATATCTGTGTGCGGGGTGTGTGTTTGGGGCCACCTCAGGTGACATCCTCAGGGATTATTCCTAGCATGGTGCTCATGGGTTGCTCCTGGTGTAGACCCATGCAATTCGGGGGATTAAACCTGGGTCTTGGACATGCAAATCATGTACAGTAACCTTTGGAGCTCTGTCCCAGCCCTCTCATTTAAAAATCTTTGCCAGGCACACATATCCTGACTGAGCCCAGGTGCTGCTTGAGCCCATGTGGCTGAGCATTTGCATTTTCCCTGCATCTCCCCTCTTGAGATGTGTATTCTCTCTCTCTCTCTCTCTCTCTCTCTCTCTCTCTCTCTCTCTCTCTCTCTCTCTCTCTCTCTCTCTCACTTTCCTTTCCCTTCCTAAAAATCTCCCCATAAAATATCTTTTACCTTAAAAAATTTGCCAATTTTCGGAGCGATAGCCCAGCAGGTAGGGCATTTGCCTTGCACGCGCCGGCCTATGCCGGCCTGGGTTCGATCCCCGGCATCCCATATAGTCCCCTGGGCACCGCCAGGAGTAATTCCTGAGTGCAGAGCCAGGAGTAACCCCCTGAGCGTCGTCAGGTGTGACCCAAAAAAGAAAAAAAAATTGCCAATTTTGGGGCCACAGCCATAGCCCAGCGGGTAGGGCGTTTGCTTTGCATGCAGCCGGCCTGTGCCGGCCTGGGTTCGATCTCCGGCATTTCATATGGTCCCCCCGAGCACTGCCAGGAGTAATTCCTGAGTGCAGAGCCAGGAGAAACCCCTGAGCATTGCCGGGGTGTGACCCAAAAGAGGGAAAAAAAAAGTTTGACAATTTAGTAAACTAGGAGTAATATCTTTTTGTCTTTTACATTAATTTGAGTGGTTGAACATTTTTCTATTTTCTTTTTTCTGCTTTTTCTATTATTTTCTACATAATATTTCTATTCTATTTTATATATTATGTTTTCTACATAATATGTTCTATAATTTTCAAATATTAATATTCCTCATTGTATTTTTTTAATTTGTATTTCTTTTTTATATTTTCCCTTTTTTGTTTTATTTTGTTTTTGGACCACACCTGATGGTGCTCAGGGCTTAGTCCTGGCTCTGCTCTTAGGGATTACTCTTGTCATGGTGGGGGAGCCATGTGGGGTGCAAGAGATAAAACTCAGTTTGACTGTGAGCAAGGAAGGCCTGCTGTACTATGTACTTCAGCCCCATCATTTAGATTTCTTATCATGTAATAAAATATAGTAAGGGGGCAGAGCAATAGTACAGCTGGTAGGACACTTGCCTTGCATGCAGATGACCCTGGTTCGATCCCCGGCATCCTATATGGTTCCCCAAGCACCGCCAGGAGTAATACCTGAGTGCAGAGCCCCTGAGCATTGCTGGGTGTGACCCAAAAAAAGAAAAAAAAAACTTAATCTGGGCCAGAGAGATACCTCAGTAGGCTGAGTGCATAGTTTTATGCTGGAGACTGGAATTTGCTTCCCCAAAACTAAATATGGGCCCTAAGCACTGCTAGGAGCAACTCCCAAACAGTGCCAGCAGTAGCCCCTAGGCATCACTGATGTGGCCCTAAAACAAACAAACCAAAAAAGGCCATAATCTATCAGAGTATCTCATATTTATTTGTCAAACAATAAGTATATTAATCTTTCTAAAGGCTCTTTCAACTTGAATAATTTGCTTATTTGCCCTGTCACATTTATCTTATATATGCTTGGATCTGAGAAATAAATGATTTCTCCTTTTTATTATAACCATTTTACTGATTTTTAACTTAAAATACATAATATATGGTTAAGATGTGCATTTTCCCTAGATTTAAATTTTTCAAACAACTCTAATATGGTAGAATGTATGTATAGTAAACTACAGAAACTTATTTTGTTAACTTTTTATGTAATGATCCATCATTTGCAGTATTATCATAGTTGAGTTTTAGGCTTAGAATGTTCTAGCTCCAGTCCCACTACCAGTGTCGACTTCCCTCAACCAGTATTCCCATGTTTCCTTCCTCTTCCCCACTCCCTCTAGCCTGCAACCTTAACAGGCACATTATAAAGTTTGCTGGTTGTGGTCTGGATCTCGTCTTTTCAGTATTGTTGAGTCTGTGGCTTGTATATATAACTATACTTCTCCCAAATTACTAGTGTACCCAAGGCCCCAGATCCTCTACCCCTTTCTCATATTCTTTCTTCCTATCTTATTTTTTCTTTCCTTATCTATTATTCCTATACTCTAGGGTCAAAGGTAATCTAGGAATCCCCCTTTAAGATATTGCATTCCAGGGTCTTGACTGATAGTGCAGTGGGTAGGGCATTGATAGTGCAGTGGGTAGGGCATTTGCCTTGCATGCAACCAACCAGTGTTTGATCCCCAGCATTCCATATGGTCCTCCGAGCCCTGCCAAAGTGATCTCTAAGGGCAGAACCAGGAGTACACCCTGAGTACCACCAGGTGTGGACCAAAAAAAAACAAAATAAAACATTGTTTTTCCTCATTCATTTATTCTGTATACCACAGATAAGTGAGATCATCCTGTGTTTGTCCTCCTTCTGGCTGGCTTCAGTCAACATATCTCCAGTTTACCCAGGTTGCAACAAATCTCAATTTCATCATTCCTTCCATTATATGTATATAGCACATCTTCATAATCCATCTTCTTTGGACACCTAGGTTGATTCCATATCCTAGTTATTGTACTAAGCACTGCAATGAATAATGGTGTGTATAGGTCCCCTTGAATGAATGTTTTTGTATTCTTGGGGCATATATTCAAAAGTGGAAAAGCTAGATCATATGGCAGTTTAATCCTAAGTTTACTGAGGACTATATATACTGTTTTCCACAGGGTGTGAACCAGAAACACTTATACCATCAGTATATAAGAGTTCCTTTTTTAACATTTTATTATACCACCGTGAAATATACAATTACAACGTTGTTCACGTTTGGAGGTTTCGTTCACACAGTATTCCAGCACCCCGCCCTCCACCAGTGCCCATCTCCCACCACCCATGTCCCCAATTCCCTCCCCCTCCCATGGCCTGCCTAAATGGCAGGTTCTTTATTTCCTCTCTCTCTCTCTCTCTCTCTCTCTCTTCCTTCTCCTACACATTGTGGGTTGCACTACATACACTCAGAAGCATCATTTGCATTTTTGCCTGTATTTAATGCTCAGTTCTATGTTGGTATCAAACGTTTTGACATTTATTCACACATGTTCCCTTCTCTATCTTACCTAACCTCTGACTCCCCACATGCTTGTGGTAATTTCCACTTTTGGTAAGATCACCTGGTATATTTATGTCATGCAAATAAATGCAGTCATTCTATGTCTCTCTCTCTTTCCTTCTGACTAATTTCACTCAACATGATTCTTTCCATGTCCATCCATTTATAGGCAAATTTCATGACTTCATTTTTCCTAACAGCTGTATAGTATTCCATTCTGTAGATGTACCACAGTTTCTTTATCCAGTCATCAGTTCTCGGGCATACTGGTTGTTTCCAGGTTCTGGTTATTGTGAATAGTGCTGCTATGAAAATAAAAGTGAGGAATGTGTTTCCGCTGTGTGTTTTTGGCTTCCCAGGGTATATTCCCAGGAGTGGTATGGCTGGATCAAAAGGGAGCTCAATTTCTAGTCTTTGGAGGAATGTCCATGTTGTTTTCCAGAAAGGTTGTACAAGTCGACATTCCCACCAACAATGTATAAGAGTCCCCTTTTCCCGCATCCACGCCAGCACTTGTTGCTTTTACCCTTTTGGATATGGGCCAGTCTAAGAGTTCCTTTTCACCACAAATTTTTACATTTTTTATTTGACCACACAAACTTTTAATGTACTATTTTTGTGTGTATATATATTTGTGATACTACCACCACATTCTGTCATACCTACCCCAATAGTTTCTTGTATTCTTTTGCAATTCATCTTTCCCTTTGTATTTCTCCTCCAAACAACTGCTGATTTGCTGTTCTGTCATTAGAGATAAGTTTACATTTTCTAAGTTATATAAGTAAATCCACACATTACATACTCTTCTTCTTTGTGATAACTCAGCATTGTGGTTTAAAGATTCATTAAAATTTTTGCTTATAGAGCTGGAGCGATAGTACACCAGGTAGGGTGTTTGCCTTGCATGCAGCCAACCCGGGTTCGATCCCTGGCATACCATATGGTCCCCCAAGCACTGCCAGGAGTAATTCCTGAGTGCAGTGAGCATCGCCAGGTGTGACCCAAAACAACAAACAAAAACTTAGCGTGTATCATTAGTTGTTTCTTTTTATTGCTAAATATTTTATAGAATCTTTATTCTCCTGTTTGGGGTTGTTTCCTTTTTTTTTTACTTTTAGAACACAATGTACTCCTTTTATATGCCTATTTCTTTTGAATATATATTAGAAGATTGAAATTATGGATTTAAGATATATGTGTATATATGTATACATATAAATATTTTCATTGGATCACCTGGCAGTGCCCAGGGATTACGCCCATCTCAATGCTTGGATATCAGTCCCTGTAGTGCTCAGGACTCCTGTAATACTGATACACCCCTGGGTTTCTGCCTGCAAAGCATGCATGAGTCTGCTTAGCTTTCTCCCAAACCCTATCCCATATATGTTTACTATTTGAAGAAACTGCCAGGGTTGGAGAAATGCCTCAGAGTCATTCCCGTGACTCGGAATCGAAGTTTGCCCCACATGCATGAGATCCTGAGGTTAATCCCTCACACCACACAATTTCTACATTTTTCAGTAGAGGACATATACTAATTTTTTAAAATTAAACACAAGGACTGATTTGTTTGCCTCTACCAGATTATGTCTTGGACAGGTATTTCATTTATCTTTAGTTGTTGCTATCACTGTTTTGGGGTTAGATCCTGTTTTACTGAAGAGCTATTCCTGACTCTATTCAGGAGCTGGGTGGTGTCAGGGACCAAACTCCTGGTTCTGCATGTAAAGCATGCACTAAACTCTGTTGAGTCATCTTTCCAGCCCACTTCTGATTAGGCTTTATTGAGGTGACAGGGACATAGCGCAAAGGCGTGGAGGTGGAGTGCTTGCTTAGAGTTTACTTCTGGCACTACATAGTCCGTCAGCATTTCTGGGAGAAACGCCAGAGCACTGTGTCAGGAACATGCTTTGAGCACTGCCTGGTATGGGCTCAAAAGAAAAAAAAATAGTTTCACTGATGGACCACTGTTATATTTTAAAATATTGGGGCCGGAGTGATAGTCCAGCGGGTAGGGCATTTGCCGTGCACGCAGCTGGCCCATGCCAGCCTGGGTTCGATCCCTGGCATCCCATGTGGTCCCCCCAAGCACCACCAGGAGTAATTCCTGAGTGCAGAGCCAAGAGAAACCCCTGAGCATCGCCGGGTGTGACCCAAAAAAAAAAAAAAGTACATATTTTTTAGCCAGTTGCAGTTTTAAGATTTGAGTATTTCTACACCCTGCAATTGATAACAGATAACCAGTTTGTGAGCCGAACTTTCATCGTATCTAGATTAAGCATTTATCCTCCTTACAAATGTTAAAATATACAATATAGTATTACTAATTATTTGTATATTGTTGTATAGCAGATCTCTACAACTTTCTGTGGGTAGGTTTAAATATATATTTTGAAATAAATTAGCATATACAACTGATGTTTTTTGCATTTTTAATCTAGTTTTTTATTTTTGAAATTTCTCACAGATTACTTGATTTCTCAAAGTGTCAGTATCCTCATCTGTAGATCTGTTATTAAGGTCCAGTAATAGGAAAAGACTAGATAGAGAATTCTGTGACCCATAGTAAGCATCAATAATCTTTCTTTTATTATTGTGTTTTGCCTTCTTTCAGAGGAAGAATGAAAATTATTAAGCAAACATTTTATTCAAATTGTTTTACTTAAAGAAATGTGTTCATAGTTCTATATCTAATTATATATACATACTTTATGTGCAAATTAATATCCAAAATTCTTTTATATTGTTCCCTTTTATGGTTTTTTTGGGGGCTATTCCTTAATTGAAGTATTTCCAAGATAGGATAACTGAAAAGAGCTATTCTAATAATGGCACATTTAAGTATTTGTGAAATTAAATTAGGATATAGAAAAGGTCCCTGGATCAGGAATCAGGCAGTATGAGTTAAAACTCTAGTTTGGCAAATAGTTAATCATGTTTCTGGTAAATCAGAAAGTTTCCACTAACATAACTGATAAGATGAAAATGATCTCATTAATGCCCGCTAATTTGAGTAGAAATAGATAACTTTCATTTTAGCTAGGATCAAAACATTTAACCTATAATAATTTTCAAATTAATAAGGGGGAAAGGTGAGAACACAAAAATTCCTAAGACCTAATTATTTATTTTCAAGTTCCTTTTTACCTCTGGGTAATGGATCACCCCTACATTTATCAAATAAATTTAGTTTTTATCTTATGGAGTCCTGCAAAGAGTTTAACATTTGAATCTTTTTTTTTATTATTAATCTAGGCTTGTTTACAAATTGACCCATCTGAGAGACTATCATCCACTGATCTTTTGCATCATGAGTATTTTACTAGAGATGGATTTATTGAAAAGTAAGCATTTTTGGACTTTTAAAATGTTTTATATTGGAAATTTTTACTAACATTAGAATTGCTATATAGGCTAATGGAACACAACAGAAAAATCAATTCACAAAAATATATTGAGTTGCAGTATCAGGATTTGATTAGTTACATAGTCAATTATGAAAAGTCTGAAAATAATAATTGCAACTAACATTTATTACAAAGTTACTATGTCCTAATCAGTATATAGGCTCTTTACACATATCTTCAATGACTCACACAGGCCGGAGATAATAATAAATACACAATCAGCAGACAGAGAGATGATACAGTGGGTAGATGTTTGCATTGTATCTCCGTATAGTTCCCCCAACCTGCCAGGAGTAAGCTCTCAGCACAGCCGGTGTCGTCCAAAAATAAAAATAGGGGCGGAGCAATAGCCCAGTGGGTAGGGCGTTTGCCTTGCACATGGCCGACCTGGGTTTTATCACCGGCATCACATATGGTCCCCAAGCACCGCCAGGAGTAATTCCTGAGTGCAGAGCCAGGAGTAACCCCTGAACGTCACCAGGTGTCACCCAAAAAAAGCAAAAATAAATAAATAAAATAATCCATAATTTTTAGCTTTATCCCCCTTTTGATCGCTGACTTACAATAGTCTACTTTTCCCTTTTTTTGATTACATCTTCGGTCTGTATATTTTAATTAGCATTCATTTCCCAAGTAACTTTTCCTCAGCTCTATTCTCTGTTTCAGTGGCCTTTGTCTTATCCTCCCCCATAAAATTTCAAGTTTCCTGAAAGGGTCATGCTTTTTATAGATCTTTTGTTCCACATTTAGTGTATTATAGGTAATGCCAGTAGATTTAAAAATCTACCTTTCGGGGCTGGAGCGATAGCCCAGCGGGTAGGGCGTTGCCTTGCACGTGGCCGGCCTATGCCCGCCCGGGTTCAATCCCCGGCATCCCATATGGTCCCCCCGAGCACCGCCAGGAGTAATTCCTGAGCACAGAGCCAGGAGTAAACCCTGAGCATCGCCGGGTGTGACCCAAAAAGCAAAAAAAAAAAAAAAAAAATCTACCTTTCTTCCCCCCTCCCTATAAAAAAAACACCGTTTTACATTTGGGCTTTGAAAGAAACAAGAAGCTTCTCAATAATTGCAAAATTAGGGGCCGGAGCGATAGCCCAGCGGGGTAGGGCGTTTGCCTTGCGCTGGCCGGCTTGTGCCGGCCTGGGTTCGATTCCCGGCATCCCATATGGTCCCCCGAGCACCGCCAGGAGTGATTCCTGAGTGCAGAGCCAGGAGTAGCCCCTGAGCATTGCCGGGTGTGACCAAAAAAAGCAAAAAAAAAAAAAAAATTGCAAAATTATTCAGCTGACTTTAGAATGTGAGTTCATAAAGGTGGACACCAATTAAAAATGTAATGGAGAGAGAGAGCGAGAAAGAGAGAGAGAGAGGGGAGAGAGGGAAGAATGCCTGCAAGAGGCAGGTTGTGGGGGTAAGGAGTGGGAGGAAAACAGGGCACTTTGCTGTTGGAAAACGTACATTGGTGAAGGGATGGGTGTTGGAATACTGCATGACTGAAGCCCAATCATGAGCAGCTTTGTCATGGTCCATCGCAGTGATTCAATTAAATAAAATTTTTAAAAAATGTGATGTGATGAGTCAAGCATGTCAAAGGCCAGAAATTGCCACTGAAGATAGACTAAAAATGGGAAGAGCAATAAACTTTAAATTTGTAGAGTAATTACAACTTTGGGCATTTCAAAAGGAATTTCATCTTAACTCCCAACCCCCAAAACAAAAACAAAAGGGAAGATGTATTTAAAATGCTATTGGTTTGCCTTACATGCAGCCGACCCGGGTTCAATCCTCGGCATCCCATATGGTCCCCTGAGCATCGCCAGGAGTAATTCCTGAGTGCAGAGCTAGGAGTAACCTCTGAGCATCGCCGGGTGTGACCCAAAAAAGCAAAAAAAAAAAAATGCTATTGGTTAAAAATACTAGCTATTGAATAAAGAGTTATTCATAACTATTCTACATAGATTAAGTCTATTTTTCTGGGGGTATTTAAATATATAGATTTTGCTATTTAGGGACGAAAGTTCCAATTCCTAAACACTGAGGAAGACATTTTCCTATGATATGAGGCTTTGATCAAGCAACATTCTGTAGTACAAAGTAGTTTCTTATTTAACTGAACTGATCACACTAGCTCTTTGTTTCCTCATTTTGTTTATTCCCAGAGCACTGGTAAAAGTGATCTGAACCTAGGGAAGAATTCATTCATGGATTGATGAATGAATTACTTTAAGATTGACCCAAACTGTTAGCTGCCTCAAGGTGTGGAATTGGTAGCTCATGAGCAATGGAGACATTTTAGGATGTCCTTTTGAATTTTGATTCATGTAAATGCATTTTCAATTTAAAAAGAAATTATTTTGGTACTGGGAGATGACTCAAGGGCTAATGAAACTGCTTTGTATCTGATTCAATCCCTGGTACTTCATGGTCACACCATCAGGAGCTGACCCCCAAACAACATGCCAGGAATATCCCTAAGCACCACCAGGTATGGCCCCGAAACCAAAAGAACAAAAGGAGGGAGGGAAGGAAGGAAGAAGAAAAAAGGAAGAGAGTAAAAGAAGGGAGAAAGAAAAAAAGAAGCTAGGGGCCAGGTCAAACCAAGGACTTTGTGTATTCTAGGCATGCACTCCAGCCCTTTGAGCCCTATTCCCAATCCCCATTTTGGAAGAAATTTAGTTATTTGGGATGAGAGATGGGTGTCTACCCTGGCAGTGTGTAGGGACCATCTATGGGGCTTACCCAACGTTTGGCTAAGTGCTCAGGTTCCTCCTTGTAATTCTAGGGAACAAAATTTGGCTGGGCTTTGAACTTGCATGCAAAGCAGATCCTCACACTGTTAGGCTATTTTGCCAGCTCCATAATTTGCAATATATTCTATAGTAAATTCCCATGGCAAAATTTTGGGCCAGAGATGTTACTCTTACAAAAATGTGAGATATGGAGAAGATGTATTTACCTGGAAGCAAATTTTGTTTGGTAAATACTGTGCAGTCTCTCAGCATGCATTATTTAAACTTAGATGAGACATAAATTATTAAATTATCCACTAAAGAGAAAAACTCTATATTAACAAAAATATTTTTGTTGCTATGCTTATTCTATCAGATTCATCCCAGAACTGAGAGCTAAGTTACTACAAGAAGCAAAAAGTTAATTCATTTATAAAACCAAAAGAGACTTTGAAAGAAAATGAATTTATGAAAGATGAAAGAAAGCCAAATTATACCAATACACTGCTGGCTTCAGTTTTGGGAAAGGTAAACAGATTTTTAAAACCATTTTAACTATGTTATAGTTACCACTTCAATGATAAAAATAACTGTTCTCTTGGGATTGGAGGAATAGTACAGAGAGTAGGGTGCTTGTCTTGCATGTGGCCACCCTGGGTTCTATACCGAAACCCCACATAGTCCCCTGAGCTCTGCCAGTAGTGATCCCTGAACACAGTCAGAAATAAGCCCTGAGCACTGCCAGGTGGATCTCCCAAAAAAACAGGCAATAATAATTTTTTTCTTGACTCAAAGTTTGGATTCTCTCTGTTCCAGGAAATGGAAAAGAAAAAAGGTCCAAGGACATGAAAGTCAGGGTTTTTAAAGTCAAAAGAGGAAAAGGAGATACCTTAGAACCGAAAAAGGTAGAGTGTGAAGGTGGACATAGCCAGCAGGATGCAAAAGAAGGTTTTCATACTGTGTCTCAAGATACAAAACCTGTAATAAATGAACCAGCAAGTCCTGTCAGTCCCATCAGTAACTCTAATAGCCTGAAACATGATCTGCATGCTGGAGGTAGTACGGTGATGCCACCTATCAAAATAGCTGGCAGTCATTTAGTGACTTCAAATACCAATTCAAATGTCTCCCATTCTAACTTAAGGTGAGTTACTAGAAAAAAAAAAGGCAGACCCAAGTAATGAATGTTTCATAGTTTAATGGTATTTTAAAAAAAGTCCAGTTCACTGGATCAGGAGTTTTTGTCAAAGGTGGAAATTATCACAAACGTGTGGGAGTCAGAGGTTAGGTAAGACAGAGAATGGAACAGTGTGCTAATAATTGTCGAAAGTGCTAATACCAACCTAGAACTGAGCATTAAATACAGGCAAAAGATACACATGACCTTTTAATGTATGTCCTGTAATCCACAATGTGGAAGGGAAGGAAAAGAGAAAGAGATAGAGAGAAAGGTAAAGAAATAAAGAACCTGCCATGAAGGCGGGCTAGGGAGGGGGAAGGGAATCGGGGACGTTGTTGGTGGGAAATGGCACTGGTGGAGGGATGGGTGCTGGAACACTGTATGACCGAAACCCAAATATGAACATCTTATGAAAAAAATGTCCAGTACATAATGCTGTGTATAGACTGAATTTGAAGACACATTGAAATTATAATCTTATAAGAACCATTACTGAGTACTTCTGATAACTGTTACAGAATAAATTAACTTTATTTTTTACTTTAGATGTTTAAGATATTACAAATACCTTCTGGAAAAAAATTTTTTTTGCACTGCTCAGGGGGCAGTGCTGCTACTGGCTCTCACTATGCCCAGCCACTCATGAGGTGCCCGGGAGGGATGGCAGGTTCTAGCCCTGGCCCGCCACCCCAGCAGAGCCTCACAACAAGCCAGACGACCCCCCCCACTCCATGAGGACCTCCATTTTCCACATCCGGACTTCCCCCTTGTCAGAACTCCACCCAGCAGACCAGCCTATCACAGCTGGGCTCGCCGCCCGCTGGTTCATCAATAAATGCTGGATTTTGAGAGGATTACAAGAGTATGCTACCCGCACGGCAGAGCCTGGCAAGCTACCCATGTTTTATTTGATATGCCAGATACCAGTAACAATTATAGACCTCATTCCCATGACCTGATGGAATGGTTTGAGGCTCTTTATGTTCCTGGAGCAAGCAGGTGCCCTTGGACTCTACTTGCATGAGACAGGTCATATGGAGATGTTACTGGTGCCCGCTCAAGCAAATCGATGATGAACGGGAAGACAGTGATACAGTCATACTGCTCAGGGATTACTCCTGGCTCTCAGGAATTTTACTCCTGGTGGTGCTCAGGGAACTATATGGGATGCCAGGGATCGAACCCAGTCGGCTGCATGCAAGGCAAACACCCTACCTCTTGTGCCATCGCTCCAGCCCCAGAAAAATGTTTTAAAACCCAGAAATTTATTTAAAAAGGTGAAAGAAAGAATACATTGTTTTGAAGAGAAAAAGATATGGCATGAATTCTGGCATTAATATATTCCTTAGCATAGTCAATAAGCTTTATTTCTTTATCATAGTAAGTTCTCACCAAGAAAAAGGATTATTGAAAATATTCGCTGAGGGGCCAGAGAGATAGTATAATAAGTAGGACACTTCCTTGCTAGTGGACAACCAGGTTCAATCCCCAGTACCACATATGGTTCCCTAAGCATCATCACCATCAAGAGTGATCCCTGAGCACAGAGACAGGAGTAAACCCTAAACCCAGACAATGTGGCCCTAAACCCCGCCCTCCCATGCCCACCTCTATATGCATATATTCTTTTATTGTCAAATATTTGGAAAGAAACAACTTTTTTGAATATTTTATTATACCACCATGAGATATACAATTACAAGATGTTCATGTTTGAGTTTCGGTCATACAGTGTTCCAGCACCCATCCCTCCACCAGTGCCCATTTTCCACCACCCATGTCCCCACTTCCCTCTCCCTTCCCCCCATCCTGCCTCCATGGCAGGTTCTTTATCTTCTCTCTCTTTCTCTCTCCCTCTCTCTCTCTCCTCCTCCCCTCCGCTTCCCTTTCTTACACATTGTGGATTGTAATACATACATTTAGAAGTTATCATGTGTATCTTTTGCCTGTATTCAATGCTCAGTTCTCAGATGGTATCATTATTTTCAATGATTATCAGCACACTGTTCCCTTCTCTGTCCTACCTAGCTTCTGACTCCCACATATTTGTGGTATACCAGGTTTTGAGAATCACACAGGCATCCGCATCCATGGGGATCGGGCTGTTTCCAGCTGTGGAGTCCGGACCAGAGGATAACTGTGGTTGTGTTGCGTGGAGGTTTTTTGACTGGAAAGAAACAACTTTTTGATCTAGTTTTAGGTTTAGCTACTGGCACAAATTGAGTGACCAGTGCCATGAGGGATTAATCGAGGGAGTTTCTGGCAAGCATCAGAGCCAACTCTAAATTTAGGGAAAATATTGTGAATCTAGACAAAGAAAGAGATTAAGTTTTGTAATTTACATGGATTCTGGCAGCCTTGTCTGGGTGGTAAATTATGAAACTTTGTGATTGGCAATGGAGGGCAAGTAGACATTTCTACATCAGTCCAAAGTACAGCAAACTCTAGAGAGAAAGAACCCAGTTAAGTACCAGAGTGATAGTACAGTGAGTAACGCTCTTGCCTTGCATACAGCAGACCTGGGTTTCCTCTGCATTCCAGATGGTCCCCGCCGAGCGCACCAGAGTTGATCCCTGAATGTAGGGCCAGGAGTAAGTCCTGAGCCCTGCTGGACCGAAAGCAAACAAAACAAAAACAAAAATAAAAAGCCCAGTTGTACTTGCAACCCTCATCCCCACTCTCCCCGCCCCAGAAAATGGTTGCAATACCATGGTTATAAATCAGTCTTTGACAGTAAGAATAGTTATTCAGTAGTCAAAAGATCCAGGTTCAAAATAGAAGTTATAATGAGCTGAAGTAATTTCACAATAGTCAACGTTTATATTAACAATGGATCAGTAGTTCACTGCTCCATTTTCACTGCTCTGCTTAGAACTACAGCCACTTAAGGACTGACAGTTTTGTTTTGGCATTTAGTGTTCAAATACTAGGACTTATATAGTATACAATTTTTGTTATTGAACTTAGAAGGACTTTGAGTGAGGGTAGGAGGGAAGAGTCTGGGCCAACCCCGCTGTGCTCAAGGCTAAACTCCTGATTCTGAGCTCGGGAATCACTTCTGGCAGTGTTTGAGGGACCATATATGATTCTGGGGATTGAACCCAGGCTGGCCCCTGTGCAAGGCCAGCATCTTTCCACTACCTTTATAGCCCCTAGCACTTCTTGAGAGTTCTAATATCTTCTCTTTTTTCCAAATAATGGAATACCTGACAGAGCCAAAAAGAGATGTACTTCTTCACAACCTATTGGACAAGTTACACCCAATAACTGGCAAGAGGATATAACTCCCACACATGTAAGACAAGAAGTTAGTCATGAAAATATGGTTTCTTTCAATAAACTTCCCTCCCTGTTGTCTTTTTACCTTAGGAATCTAATATCTTTTAAAATGTACTTTTAGTTACCTTTTATTTCCTCCCTGAGATAAATGTAGGCTATTTCTTAGTACTTTCGCAATTTTAGCCAACTTCTTATATCTTAATTTACATATTTAATATGTTACTTGTAACACATTAGTGTAATAAATTAAGATTTCACCTTTAGAAAGACAGTGGGAAGACAGTGATACAGTGATACCTTTAGAAACAAGACCTTTTGGTTTATTTTATTTTCTTCCTTTTTGGGCCACACCCGGCAATGCTCAGGGGTTACTCCTGGGTCTGCACTCAGGAATTACTCCTGGTGTTGCTCGGGGTTCATATGGGATGCCAAGAATCGAACCTGGGTCAGCCGCATGCGAGACGAATGCCCTCCCCACTGGACTATTGGTCTGGCCCCAAGATGTTTTTGGTTTTACACTTCAGTGAAATCTTCATAACATTCTATGGATGATAAATTATTGTGACATATTTATCTCTTTTGTTGTTGTTTATTTGGGCCACACCTGGCTGTGCTCAGTGATCTGGCTCCGACCATTTTGGATGTGAGGAATCAAACCTCAGACAGCTGTGTGCAAGCCACATGCCCGACCTGTCTATCTCTCCAGTTCCTATGTCTTACTTTTTAATTTTTTTTTACGCTAGGAAGAAAAAGGTCAGAGTGTTTTCACAGAAAAGCAACTAATTCAATAAGTACAGTGTTAATTATAAAAAAAAACCTGAAAACAGCACAAATCCATCTAAGGGTAAATAACTAGTAAAGTACATTGAATATATACACATGGTTGGATACTATAGATTACATTGCAGAAGAGTAGTTATTAACGAAAATCAGATGGGCTGGACATGTAATGCGATTTGGAGACAACCGCTGGACTAGAGCCGTTACGACTGGATCCCACGGGATGTCAAAAGATCACGTGGCCGCCCACCTACAAGATGGTCAGACTTCCTTGTCAAGACCCTGAAGGAGCGGTCTGAGGCTCTTCATATTCCTGAATCAACCAGATGCCATTGGGCTACATTGGCACGTGATAGGGTCCAATGGAAATGTTACTGGCGCCCGCTCGAGCAAATCGATGAATAACGGGATTCAAGTGATCAAGTGATCAAGTTATTAACCACAAAAAGATTTTTGTAGATATCTGTAGTCAATTGAGAAAAATAGGTAACATAAAAGGTTTTTCAGAATGCTGAGTTTACAAGCAATTTTGGGAGATTTCATATTTTCCAGAGTACATCATTTTGTAAAAAGCGATCCTACAGCAGGTAGGGCGTTTGCCTTGAGGTCGTACAGCAGATAGGGCGTTTGCCTTGAGGCCATACAGCAGGTAGGGCGTTTGCCTTGAGGTCATACAGCAGATAGGGCATTTGCCTTGAGGTCATACAGCAGGTAGGGCGTTTGCCTTGAGGTCATACAGCAAATAGGGCGTTTGGCTTGAGGTCGTGCAGCAGGTAGAGCGCTTGCCTTGAGGTCGTACAGCAGGTAGAGCGTTGCCTTGAGGTCTTACAGCAGGTAGGGCGTTTGCCTTGAGGTTATACAGCAGGTAGGGCGTTTGCCTTGAGGTCATACAGCAGGTAGGGCGTTTGCCTTGAGGTCGTACAGCATATAGGGCGTTTGCCTTGAGGTCATACAGCAGGTAGGGTGTTTGCCTTGAGGTCGTACAGCAGGTAGGGTGTTTGCCTTGAGGTCGTACAGCAGATAGGGCGTTTGCCTTGAGGTCATACAGCAGATAGGGCGTTGCCTTGAGGTCATACAGCAGGTAGGGTGTTTGCCTTGAGGTCGTACAGCAGGTAGGGTGTTTGCCTTGAGGTCATACAGCAGATAGGGTGTTTGCTTTGAGGTCGTACAGCAGGTAGGGCGTTTTCCTTGAAGTGGTACAGCAGGTAGGGCGGTTACCTTGAGATGGTACAGCAGGTAGGGCGTTTGCCAGGTTTGTTCCCCATCATCCCATATGGTTCCCTCAAGCACTGCCAAGAGTGATTCCTAAGAAGAGAGCCAGGAGAAACATCTGCGCTTCTCCAAGTGTTCCCCCAACCAAAAAAATAAAGTTAATTTTTCTTAAAATGAACTAAAGCAGCTTACCAAAGTCAGTGTAACAAGTAGGATTCAAAATTAAGTTAGGGGCTAGAGAGATAGTACAGTAGATAGGGTGCTTGCCCTGCACATGCAACCTGTGTTCCATCTCCAGCATCCCAGGTGGTTCCTGAACCCCATCAGGAGTATTTCCTGAACACAGAGCCAGGAGTAACCCCTGAGCATTGCCAGCTGTGACCCCTCAACCCCCCAAAAAAAAACTGAAAGTTAATGTTGTGGTTCTCATGATCAGGACTCTTCTTAAATCATCAGTATGATAAAATAAGACTTCTTTATATAGGGGCGGAGGATAGCACAGTGGGTAAGGCATTTGCCTTGCATGTGGCCTACCCGGTTTGAGACCTGGCATCCCATATACTCCCTGGAAGCACCGCCAGGAGTAATTCCTGAGTGCACAGCCAGGAGTAACCCCTGAGCATTGCTGGGTGTGACCCAAAAGGAAAAAAAAAGACTTCTTTATATAATTTAGTGGAATTTTATCTATGTATTTGATGGTATTCTATTATATTCTTTTTTTTTTGGCTTTTTGGGTCACACCCACAATACTTAGGGCACCAAAATATTCCTGGCTCTTTACTCAGGAATTACTCCTGGCGGTGCTCAGGGGACCATATGGAATGCTGGGGATTGAACCTAGGTCGGCCACATGCAAGGCAAACACCCTACCCACTGTGCTATCGCTGTGGCCCCATATTCTTAATTATTAAAATAACCATGTAAAGAAAGGCATTGCCTAATAGGCATGTCTAATGCTCTACTAGGCTTGTTATTCAATAGTTACACATCTTTCTTGAAATGATCTTATTTAATTTGTTTAGAGCCAAGTGGAAAAGGGTGTATTTAATGAGCGAACAGGTGAATGTGACCAAGTTGCAAGTGGGAGCAAAAGAAAATTGAATTTCTTCAGATCTGGCAGAAACGAATTCCATTTCCCAGAACTTCCTCTCGTAATACAGTCAAAGGAGACTAAAGGAGTGGAAGGTATGCCTTTTGTTGCATGACTTGACAGATCTCCAGGCGTTATCTTTTACAAGATCATTTTGGGTTTTGTTTTTATTTTATTTTTACACATAATTTATGTTTTATAATATGATTTAGGTAGAGAATAGCAAATTTCCATAAAAAGCAATTTTAGCCAAGGAGAATCTCCTCTCCATCACAGTTTATGTAGGATGAAACTTAAAGAGATAATTTCAAAGAAGGGTTAAGAAAACTTTAAAGAGAGGGCTGGAGTGATAGCACAGTGGGAAAGGTGTTTGCCTTGCACGTGGCCAACCTGGATTCACCCTGGTATCCCATATGGTCCCCTGAGCACTGCCAGGAGTGATTCCTGAGTGCAGAGCCAGGAATAGCTCCTGCGCATTGCTGGTGTGATGCAAAAAGCAAAAACATAATAAATAAATAAACAAACACAAATAAATAAGTAAAAATAAATAAAAGAAAACTTTAAAGAATGAGTTTTCAATATTATTTTACCAGTGAAACAGAATTTGAGAAAGTCGATTTTGACTCAGTTGATATGACCTGGAATGAATCAGTTTTCTATCTTTGTTCATGATTATTTACCCATCTGATATATGAGCAGGAATAATGTATATGCAGCAGTCACTCAAAACTTTATTTAAACTGTTTGTCTGTTTGTTTTGGGCCACACTCAGCAGTGCTCAGTGATTACTCCTGGCTCTGTACTCAGGGATCACCTCTGGTGGGCTTGGGGACTGTGTGGGGTGCTGGGGTCAAACCTGGCTCTGCTGCTTACAAGGCTAACACCCTACCCCAGCTCCACAAGACTCTAATAGATTAAGATTTATAACATGTTGAGTTTGTAAAAGCTTTTTTTCTAACATTGAATAAATGTTTTATTTTTTGAAGAACAGTGACACCTTGTGAAAAGTTAATATAATAACAGTGTAAAAATGCAGCTCAAGAGGAATTATCTGATCCACATAACAGAATTTACTCAGAACTGAGAAGATGAATGTCTAGTTTTTAAAACCCGGTAGAGGTATACTCTGTAAAAAGTCATAGACATAATCACTTATTATTTACATCTTTTATTATTAGCTTAATTATTATTAGCTTAATTCATGATTTGATCTATTTCTTTATAATAAATGGAAAGACTGACTTTAGCAGATATCAGAATTTCCGGTTGAAACTCTTGGAAAGTAAAATTTTAAGGTAGGAACAACAAATTGTCATTGTGTATATTTCTGCCAAAGTTAAACAGATGAAAGTGATGAAGAGAGAATCAAAGAAAACAGATTTATATAAAATACCAACTTTACGTAATGTGGATCAAAATAAAGAAAAACAAGGTAAAACTTTATTTGTTCTTAGTTTTTACTAAGGATTACTTTTTAGAACACTTTAATTGGTATGTAAATTTATTCCTATTATAAATGTATATAAAATAATGTTGTAATTCTTGAACTCTAGAAATGTGTATTTTTCCTGCATAATTGATTATTGAAAGATTTTTAACTTGGTGTTTGGGAATAGTGGATTCCAGCATCTCATTTGAAAGCTGAACAATTAGAATACCCAGTACATAAGAAAAATTAGTATTGGATTGCTAAACCAGTGTCAGCAAAAGTAAATGATGATAGAAACAATATTATTCTGGCTATAAGGGCATAAGTATTTGTCATGACCTTCTTCCTTTCTGTGTTCTCTCTAAATGATCCCCCATTTCCAGGGTCTATCATCTTATCTTCACAAAGATTTGCTCTCAACTAGCTCCTAGATAATCTTGTAGAAATGTCCCATCTCCTGCTCACCAGAGTGAGTCTTAAATTTCATTTGGAAATCTTGAAACCTTCCATATCCAAAAGAACACATTCTTTATGAAGGGGATCAGGGTAAATATCCACTGAATGAAACCACTAAATTGCCTTACTATTCTGCACCCTTGTGAGTTCATCAACTTTATTATCTCAAATTCTTATTTTTATGTAAAATTTTTTTGCATTTTATACACAGCAAAATTTACAAACACTTAAGGAAATGTGAGAAAATAAAAAAAATAGAGAAACTTTGGCCTGAAACTACTAATGAAGGCATTTTAACTAGATCTATTCCATCTTTACATCTTTCAGCTTTAGTTGTTAGATTATGTTAGCTATATTCTCACAGTGATATTTGGGGTTATATAATTTTCTTGACCTAATATTTAAGAATTCCACAATTTTTAATGGGGCTGAAGTGATAGTACAGCATTTGCCTTGCATACCACCAACCCAGGTTCAATCCCCAGCATCCCATGTGGTCCCCCAGTACTTCCAGGAGTAATTCCTGAGAGCAGAGCTAGGAATAACCCCTGAGCATCACTTTTGGTGTGACCCAAAAAGACCCCCAAAAAATTCCCACTTTTCTTTGCAGAAAGTGGATTTTTAATTTCTAGATAAAATAAGAAAGTCATTAATAATTATATTTTAGTTCATTATTAAAATATTTTAGTTCATTATTAAAAATGAAGTGAATTTAAACTTAGATAACTAATTCATGCAACAGCCATGTTAACAGCACATTATTTGCACATTTTTGGAATGATTCATAGAGTTGTTTTCTTAATTTGGACAGATGTAACGCGCGAGTATATTTATCCCACTGTTACAGAGTTCCCCTCCTCCCTCCAATTAAAATTAGGTTCTTAAGCAGGAAGAAGAAAAGCAGTCCTAGGCTGTTCTAACACTTCTTAAAGTCATTAAGAGCAATAGTTCAGTGGGTAGGAGCTTGCCTTGCATACAGCCAACCTGGGTTCGATCCCTGGCATCCCATATGGTTCCCTGAGCACCACCAGGGGTAATTCCTGAGTACAGAGCCAGGAGTAACCCTACTAAGCATCACCGGGTGTGACCCAAAACATCTGTAAAAAATCAATAAGTAAACCACAAAAGAAAAGCCAATCTTTCTCATATAATGTAGCACTCCTGAATGACCTTGTTAAAATACTGTTGAAACTGTCTTAATTACCAGAAATAAGTTGTGATTACCAGAAATTATCGGTGATGGTTATATTTATCCTGGTCATTCAAATAATTCTAACAAGAGACTGAAATTAGCCTATAAGGCTAAGCCAGATACTTTCAATGATTAATGTCCAGAATTAAGTTTTGAGTTCCAAGCATTATTTTAAGACAAAAAGAAATATGACATTGGTGGGACATGGAGTGATGGTACAGCGGCTAGGGTGTTTGCCTTGCACATAACTGACCCGGGTTTGATCCCTGGCCATCCATATGGTCCCCTGAGTCTGCCAGGAGTGACCCCTAAGAACAGCTAGGAAAAAGCACGTGACCCCAAGCCACACTATCAAAAGAAAATATGATCCTTATATTCTCATTTTGAGGGTTTTTTTTTCATTTTTTTACATTTTTTTACATTTTGAGGTTTTGAACTACACCCAACAGTACTCAGGGCTCCTCCCAGCTTTCTGCTTGGGGGTCACTCCCCACAGTTTTCAGAGAACCATGCAAGTACCAGAATTAAACCAAAATCAGCCACAAGCAAGGCAACCTCATTAACTCCTGTATTATCTCTCTATCACTATCACTATCTATCACTATCTTCCCATTGATCATCTATTTGCTAGAGCAGGCACCAGTATTATCTCCATATGTCCTGTCTCATGCTAGTAGAACCCAAAGGCATTTGCTTGCTCCAGGAACATAAAGAGCCTCAAACCATTATATTAGGTCATGGGAATGACCTAATATAAATGTTACTGGTATTTGGCATATCAAATACAACATGAGCAGCTTGCCAGGCTTGCCATGCAGGTGGCATACTCTTGTAGTCACCTCTAAATAAAGCAATTATTGATGAACCGCGCGGCCTAATGGCGCTACCCAGACTATAATAGTCTAGTCTGCTGGGTGGAGTTGTGACGAGAAAGAAGTCCGGATGTGGAAAACGGCAGCCCCCATGGAGTCGGGGGTGGGGGGGTTCGTCTGGCTTGTTGTGAGGCTCTGCTGGGGTGGCAGGCCAGGGCTAGAACCTGCCATGACTCCCAGGCGCCTCATGAGCGGCTGGGCACAGGGAGAGCAAGTAACAGCTCTGCCCCATGTCTGAGAGTCTCTGGTTCAGCATACCTAGGCCGGATTGAAAAAAAACTGCTGCAGGGTGGGTGTCGATGATCTGGGCTGTGATAGTCTGGTCTGCTGGGTGGAGTTGTGATGAGAAAGAAGTCCGAATGTGTAAAATGGTGGCCCCCATGGAGTCGGAGGGTCGTCTGGCTTGTTGTGAGGCTCTGCTGGGGTGGCAGGCCAGGGCTAGAACCCACCATGCCTCCCGGGTGCCTCATGAGAGGCTGGGCACAGGGAGAACAAGTAGCAGCTCTGCCCGATGTCTGAGAGTCTCAGAGCACATGCTTTGCATATATGCCTCCTGGATTTGATCCTGACATTATAAAAACAAAAAATAAATAAGTACAAAACAGAAAGAGAACCAGGGCTGAGACATGGCTAAAGGACTGCAATGCTTACTCTGTTTCAGAACCCCAAGTTCAATCCTTAGTACCTCAGTCTGCAGAGTGCGACTGGGATAAGGTTGCCCCCCCTGACCATGCCACAAAAAAGGGGGAAAGAATCCATTTGATTTTGAGAAAAAGAAATATTCCCACTTAAATTAATTTTTGATAACTGAAAAAAATAGAGAAGTATTTTGAGCATATAACTGAGCCAGAATTTATACATGCCAGGCTTCATAATACAGTATCTGCTTTTATTGGTTTACAAGGAAGCTGTTAACAGAACAAAATAAAAAATGACACTCAATAATCTAAAAGACTAGATGATCAATGGAGGGTCATGGAAATTGGAAGAAAAGTACAGGAAAGAATGGGGCACCAAGGCCAGGTAAATGGTTCAAAAATCTGGAGCATATGGTCTGTGTGGAAACCCTAGGATTGATTCCTGATTCACATGGGCCCCTGAGCATCAGGGAAAATAGCACTTCAAGAAGTGAATGAAAAGCTATCCAATGGAAAAATGGGGAAAGGGGAGTATAATAGTTATTCAGAATCAAAAGAGGTGAATTTCAAAAACTAGAATGAGAGAGAGAGAGAGAGAGATAGAGAGAGAGAGAGAGCAGAAAGGACTACTGATTAAGTTCAGACTGCTATAATGAAAACCACATACAGGGGTGACTTACATGACTATTGTTTGTTGGGGATGGCGCTGGGGTTCCCAACAGTGTCAGGACAGAGGTTCTCTTCTACCTCCGAGGATGCTGGGGAAACGGATGAAAACTCATGAGTCCGGCGCAGTTCCAAAAAGGCTTTTAATAGTACAAAAGCTCTACCACCGCAATCCAATATAATGAAAGAACTCTAGCTCTGGTCCGAACTTAGACCATACAAAAGAGCCTAAGTCTCCCACCAAAGAGAGAGGATCTCACCTGAGAGTAGTCCTACCCAAAGAAGGAGCAAAAGGCCCTTCTCGGCCTTTTGGCTAAGATCAAGTGTAGTATTATCTCTCTAGCTCCATATTTTTAAATATTTTATTATACCACCTCCCTCCAATTAAAATTAGGTTCTCAAGCAGGAAGAAGAAAAGAAGTCCTAGGCTGATAGGAGATATACAGTTACTGAGATGTTCATGTTTGAGTTTTGGTTCTATAGTGTTCCAGCACCCATCCCTCCACCAGTGCCCATTTCCCACCACCAATGTCCCCACTTCCCTCCCCCTTTCCCCAGCCTGCCTCCATAGCAGGTTCTTTATCTCCTTTATTTCTCTCTCTCTTCCTTTCTCTCTCTCTCTCTCTCTCTCTCTCTCTCTCTCTCTCTCTCTCTCTCTCCCCTCTCCTTTTTGCTTCCCTTTTCTTACACATTGTGGATTGTAATACATACATTTAGAGGTTATTATGTGTATCATTTTGCTTATATTCAGTGCTCAGTTCTCGGATGGTATCATCATTTTCAATGATTGTCAGCACACTGTTCCCTTCTCTGTCTTACCTAGCCTCTGATCCACACATATTTGTGGTATACCAGCTTTTGAGACACCGCACCATGGGGATTGGGCTTTGTCCAGCTGTGGAATCCAAACCAGAGGATGACTGTGGTTGTGTTGCATGAGGTTTTCTGACTTTTGGGAGCCTGGAGGAGGACAGGCCAAGGAGCAAAAACCTATCCCCACCCCAAGACATCCTATCATTCTAGCATAGGGAGGGCAGGCAGAGTCTCCCACCCTGCACCTGGAATACCTGGTGTCCGGCAGCAGTTCTGGGCAGGGCCACCAGGCCTTTGTGGAGGGGGGCCGAGGTGGGGGGAGGTGACCCAAGTCTAGGCTCCCTAAAAACCTGATTGGCTTAGTCATGGAGTCCCACATGCCTGGGCTTCAATTCAGCTTCATTCTTGGGTCGGTGCTGTGTCCAGCTGTGGAGTCCGGACTAGAGGGTGATTGTGGTTGTGTTATGCAAGGTTTTCTGACTTCTTCTGTTCTTGAATTTACTTACTGAGTTTCTAGAACATGACTGGTTTGATGTACTGCACTAGTTTGATGTACTGCACGTCCGTAGCGGCCGCCAACTCAGGGGGCTGGCAGCTCTCCCCCATGTGTCTGAGTCTTTGCATGATGGCCAATCGCCCTGAGGCAGTTCTTGGGTGGGACCACCATCCCTCATGGACAGGACAGATCGGAGAATGGGGACCCAAGCTCCATCTCCATGAATGCCTGGTGACTTCCACCTCTGAGAACCGCCTACCTGGGCTTGCACTTGGCTGCTTCTGCTGAGCTGGGCTTGAGATCAGCATCTCTCTTGGGTGGGTTCTGATGAGCTATGGAGTCCGGACTGCAAAAATGGCGGTTATTGTGGTGAGTGAGTCTCATCTGGCTGCTTACGAGGTCCTATAGAGGTGATGGGCCCGGACCAAAACCTATCCTGCCTCCTGGGAAGCTCATGGTCAACTGAGCTAGGGAGAGCCAGATGGCAGCTCTCCCCCATGTGTCTGAATCTCTGCATGATAGTCGATTTCCCTGAGGCAGTTTGTGGGCGGGGCCACCAGGCCTCCCTGACGGGACAGAGAGGGGAATGGGGACCCCAATGCCAACTCCATGAATGCCGGTGTAGCCTGATATTTTTTATTCATTTTGTGGGGAGGAAATTTGGGCCACACCTGAAGGTGCTCAGGGGCTTACTCTGGACTTTGTGCTTCCTGGAGATACTCCAGGGATCATGTAGTGCCAGGGATTTAACCAGGGTAAGCAATGCAAGGGCTGGAATGACTGTACTATCTCTCCAGTTCCCAGTCCCATTTTTTTCAAAAATAAAGATGGGAAATAGCAGCTTATTTGTTCTAATCTGGCTCTGCTGTTCACTTTTTAATTATCTAATTCAGATGCAAGTATTTCCAGTTGTATATTAAACTTTGGGCGTCTTAAATAGTACACATATTCTTTGAAAGATTCTGTGATGTAGAGAAAATCCCAAAGTTACTTCTGTTTTTGTTGTTTTGTTTTTGCTTGGGGCAGTGCTTAGGGTGCTGTTGCCAAGCTCTGGGGACTATACAGGGGTCAAATCTGGGTCATCAATGTACAAAGCAAGCACTCTATCCACTGCACTACTTCATGTGCCCCATCCT
>JAJIBD010013300.1:0-35451 GCA_021461705.1 Cryptotis parvus | reverse complement strand
ATTGTCACAGGCATCTTAGGCAGTCGGTATTAATAATCATAAAGGCAGGAACGGACTTGCAGTTCCAAGCGTCAGATCAAAACAGATCTGAACTAAAAAGTGAACAAGAGATCCTATATTTGGCAGCATTTGTTTATTTCATATTAAAAGAAAAGAATCAAGTGAACCCTAGAAAGGGTATTTTTGAACCTCTATTAACATAAAAAAGAACATGTACCCAAAAAGGTACAAATGGCACAAAAATACAAATGGCACAAAAATTTAAAAATGCTCAATTTCATTAGTAATTTTTAAATTACAACGAAATGAGAAATCATGTGGACAGGTTGACCCCCAATGATAACATGTTTTTTGGTTGGTTATTTGGTTTGGGGGATTTTTTGAGGGGAGAGGGAGTCTGGGGTCACATCCATTGGTGCTCAGGACTTACTCTTGGCTCTGTACTCAGGAATCACTGCTGGCAGGTTCAGGATACCCTATGAGTTGTGGACAATCAAACCAGGGTCAGCACATGCAAGGCAAACACCCTCCGCACTGGACTATTTCTCCGGCCCTGTAACAGGTTTTTACAGCAGACTTTCTCTAGAAAACCAGCAGTTTGCTCAGCGCCCCTCCATAGGTAAGGCTCACTCCCTTTGGTACATCACTTGAGGCTCATTACGGGCATTGAAGAGTAGCATGCTAAGAAAATGATCAAAGACGTATATGTGGCTTCACTCTGAAAGACTCTTGGAGGGCCGGAGCAACGCTGCAGCAGGCAGGGTGCTTGTCTTGCACATGGCGAACTGGGTTCGATCCTGTGCACCCCATATGGTCACCCCAGTGCACCAAGAGCAATTTCTAAGTGCAGAGCAAGTAGTAAAAACAGAGCACAGCCAGATGTGGCCCCCAAACTATATAAATAGATTTAAAAAAGATTCTTTTTTTGTTTGGGGGCTCTGCCTAATAATGCACATGGGGTTACTCAGGGCTTAGTGCTCAGGAAATCACACAGTGCTGAGGATTAAATCTAGGCTTTCAGCATGCACTCACTGACTATTTCTCTGACCACTTTAAAAGACATTCCTGGGGTCAGATACACAAGACAGGGGGTATGGCCCAGGTTTGAGTTCCCAGATTGCATCTGGTCCACTGACAAGCCAAGGGTCACTCCTGAGCACAGTCAGGTGTTGTCACACACACCGCCCCAACCACAGCCCAAATGAAAGACATTTCTGGTGAGATTTCTACAATAGACAAGAAGGAGAAAGCACATGAAATACAGGATACGGAGTGCTGAGGTTTGCTTTAAAATGGCTGACCAAAAACATGTGCACTGGGGCTGGAGCAATGGCACAGCGGGAGGGCATTTGCTTTGCATGCGGCCGACCCGGTTCGATTCCCGGCATCCCATATGGTCCCCGAGCACTGCCAGGAGTAATTCCTGAGTGAAGAGCCAGGAGTAACACTTGAGCATTGCTGGGTGTGACCCAAAAAAGACAAAATAAACAAATAAAATTTTACAAAAACATGTATACTTTTCCTCCTGACACTGACATAAGTTAAAGAAACAAACAATTCCAGAGCAAACCTGGGACCGTAGGCGCTGCTCCCAGTAACTGGTGAGCACGTTTAAAGAGTGCTGAAAGATGGCGGTGGTGGAAAAGTTGGCAAAAACCAATTCAGCTCATTAGCACTGTGCATGCAAAGAAACCTCCCCCATACGTTTTTTTTTCAAAAGTAACTTTGAAAGATTTAAAAATTACAAGCAGTGATAACCAATGCCTTAATAGTCAACCCCATAACTGCAGAGCTGGGAAATACCTTTTCTAATGCCAGTGTTCACCCAGTCATGGCTCTTGAAAATAATACAGACAGGGAAAACTCAATGTTGAGGCCAGGATAGTGGGGAAAGGTGCCAATTAACTGTCACTTTCAAGAGGAATGAGGACTTGTACCGCCCACACACCTTACAGAGAAACAGCGCATTCCAAACAGAGATAGCTGAAGCAAAGGCACCAGTCTAGCAGCTTTTATGGGCAATTCTAAATGACAGAGCACAGTTGGGAGGCCAACAAGGATAGCATGTGAGGCTAGAGAGGTGAGGGAAGCAAAGGACAGTCCAAAGTGAGGCTGACATCCATATACGGGAATTTCTCCCAACTGTCCTCCCGCCAGCAAGGAAGCGCCACTGCAGGCCTTTGGGTGGATGAGTAATATGCTCAAACCCACATTTATATCACACCAGCAACTGTAGTTAATATATCTGAGTTGAACAAAACTCAGTATCCACTTTAGGAGCCTGGATGATGGGGCCATTAGCAGAGAACTTTTTTTTTGTTTTCAATTAAGAAGGAGAAAAAAATGTTTGAGGAACAGATGCTGTGCTTCATATTAGGCACGATTTGTAAAAGTACCTGTGGAATGTTCTGGTGTCAATGTCCAGCACATTGCCAAGGCTGAAGCTTACAGGCAAAAGAGAATTTAGAAATTTAGAAAAACATCAGCATTTAAGTAAAACTGAAATTCTGGGTGTGAATGAAACGCTGACCATGATAATGCTTGGCCAATTAGCCAGACACGGGGACAGCAGTGAGCACGGAGAATCAGCGGGGACCAGAGACTGCAAAGGGCAGGGCGCTGCCTTGCACACAACCACCCAGGTGCAATCCCCAGCACCACATACGGTCCTCCAAGCCCCACCAGGAGTGATCCCTGAGCACAAACCCTAGAGCAAGCCCTGAGCACCTTCAGGCATGGCACCGTGCCCCAAAAGAAGAATAAATGGATAGCCACCTTGCACAGCATGATGCAAAGAAACAGTAAGAAAGGACTTAGAGAACAAGGGCACCAAGAGAACATAATGTTGCAGGGGAAACAGTGATTAAGCATGTCAGGTACAACAGAAACATCAAGTGAATTAGGAACTAAATGAACCCACTTGATGCAGCGCAAGTGGCCACAGGCAAGCATAGAAAAATAGGAGCTACTAGAGAGGAAGAGCTGAAGTTTGACGCAGCGAATGAGACGTGGGTAGATTACATACTGGCTCAAAAAGTTTAGAAGAGAGAAGAAAGATTCGGCTGGTAGGAAGGAGGGGTGAGTGGTTCAGGGAAGGTTTTCTAGGACAAGATCCTTCAATAATAAGACAGAAAATGGAATAGGGTGCTAATAATTGTCAAGGGTACTAATGCCAACCTAGAACTGAGCATTAAATAGAGGCAAAAGGATACACATGACAACCTTTTAATGTATGTTCTGTAATCCATAGTCTGGAAGGGAGAAAAGAGAAAGAGAGAGAAAGGGAAAAGAAATAAAGAACCTGCCATGGAGGTGGGCTGGGAAGGGGGAGGAAACCAGGAACGTTGGTGGTGGGAGATGGGCACTGGTGGAGGGACGGGTGCTGGAACACTGTATGACCAAAACCCCAAACATGAACTTTTTAAATTGTATATCTTTTTTTATTTGTATATCTCACGGTGGTATAATAAAATACTTTAAAAAAAGAAAAAAAAAGAACAGGCAAAGAAAAAAATAAAAAAAGAACAGGCAAAGGAAAACAAAGGAGTCAAAAGTGACTCTAAAGCATTAAATACAGGCAAAAAGATACACATGAGAACCTCTAAATGTATGTATTGTAATGCACAACGTGAAGGGAAGGAAGAGAGAAAGAGAGAAATAGAAAGAAATAAAGAACCCGCCATGGAGGCAGGCTAGGGGAGTGGGGAGGGAATCGGGGACATTGGTGGTGCTGGAAATGGGCACTGGTGGACGGATGGGTGCTGGAATGACCGAAACCCAAATATGAACATCTTATGAACATCTTTGTAACTGTATAACTCACAGTGGTATAATAAAATATTTTTTAAAAAATAGTGACTCTAAAGATGCAGCAATGTTACTCAAACTTCTGAACTAGGCAGTTCTTTGCTGTGGGGACTATGTTGTGCCCTTTGGGAAATTTACCAGCATCCTTGGACTCCATCCACCAGGTTCCAATGGCACACACACACACACACACACACACCACCCCAATTAAAACAACCGAAGATGTCTCCAGTGCCAGTAAGAGCAAAGCCCTGGCTTCATCCATGGCACTGCACGCCCACCCTCCAACACTACTGGGCGTGGCTTTTTGCTTTGCTAGGTGGTTGGGGCCAGAGCGATAGGACTCTGGGTATGACGGGTTGCCTTGCACGCAGCCAACCCAGTTCGATTCTGGCATCCCATATGTTCCCCAAGCATCGCCAGAAGTAGTTCCTGAGTGCAGAGCCAGGAATAACCCCTGAGTATTGCTATGTGTGACCCAAAAAAGCAAAAAAGCAAAAAAAAAAAAATTGATGATTTGTTAAGTTGTAAGATTTGAAATTCATGATTTCAAAAATAATTTAAATGATTAAAAAAAGTCTTCAAGCATTGCCAAATGTTCCCAAATGGGAAAATTTGTGCACAGAGCATACATATACAAACATAACTGCAACGCACGCACACACAAACACACAAGCATGATAACAACGGCACATCTGCCAGAGCAGCAGCTGTGGGCTGAGGGCACCCAACAAGGGACTGGCCTTCAAAAGCAGCAGAAATATCTCCTTCTCCGTGATCAGAGGAAACGGCACCAGGCTGAGAGTAAATGATAACGCTACAGAAGGAGCAAGGAACTGTAGAAAATCAGCACAAAGCCCTCAATATTCTCCACGGGCTCCACAAGGTTATATATACTGAGTACCGGGGTGATGTTCTCACGTAGAGTTGAGAAGCATGGCTAGGTTTTGCAACAGCTATCAAGAACGCGTCGCTGATAGATGATCACAAAAGCAGAACACCGCCTATGCTCCCTTCGCTCACTGAGAATGCTAAATGCGCCGCCACAGATGACCCATCCTGCGTGCAGATTACAGCTCAATGACCTCACAAGTCTATATGAATTTTTATTACAGTGGGGAAAATAATTGATTCCTGAGGATTAACTACAAAAACCAATCACTATTTTTTAATAAACCAGTTTCTATCTGCTAATATGAACTGCATTCTATACAATGTCTAAGTGCAATCCTGGTAATCTGTTTAAGATAGAGATACTTCTGGTTGCAAGCACTTCTTGTTTAACTGGATGGGCTATTGCCAACAGTTAGGAAGACTGCAAAGCTTATTGCATGGCAGTCTTCACAGAACCAAGGCTTGCTCACTTCTTCCCTCTAAAGCAGTGTGCTTCAAGCTGCTTCCACACCTGCAGATCAGTGCCTGTCCTACATCCTGATCCAGAGACCAGCAATGAAATGGATCCAGAGACCAGCAATGAACTGGCACCAGTCTGTAGACCAGTGAAGGTCACTGCTCTAAACCAAGGGACACAAACTCAATTGATTATAGAACTAGGAAACCAAAATGGCTGTCTCACTTAGGGTGTACACACAGGAAAAAACTGGGAGTAAGCCACCAGAAGAAAGGCAGGAGATCCAAGGACTGTGTCTGGGTGAATAAGGAAAAAAAGGAAAGCTGCGCATGTCAGTCCAGGGCTGTGAGCACAAGGAGTTAGTTACAAGTCAAACAAGAAAATTCAAGTCCTAGTACCACCACTGATCCGGAGACCAAATTCAAACCACTCGCTGGACATGGGGAGAACCATGTGAAAATAGATCAAAAACTCTCCAGGGACAAATGCAAACCCATCCCAAGGGAGAATCCCACAGGCAAAGCAAAACAATTTCCAAAGCATCAAATATCAAAAATTACACAAAGCAGGCATCGAAGAAATAGCTAAAAGGACAAAAGAACCTCCGGCTCCAGGCACATCTCCTTGACTCCACCGTTCTCCCTGCATTAACATACGCCTCAGAGACCTGGGCCCTACGAAGCAGGATGAGAATGCTATTCGCGTCTCCCAGAGAGGAATCGAAAGAGCTATGCTTGGAATATCACGCCTCACTCAAGTGAGAGAAGGAATCCGGAGTTCTGACCTCCGTCGCTATTCCAGAATCAGGGATGCTGTCTCGCTTGCCAAGGCATCGAAAATCAGATGGGCTGGACATGTAATGCGATTTGGAGACAACCGCTGGACTAAAGCCATTACCGACTGGATCCCACGGGATGTCAAAGATCACGTGGCCGCCCACCTACAAGATGGTTAGAGCTTCCTTGTAAAGACCCTGAAGGAACGGTTTGAGGCTCTTCATATTCCCGAATCAACCAGATGCCATTGGGCTACATTGGCACGTGATAGGGTCCAATGGAAATGTTACTGGCGCCCCGCTCCAGCAAATCGATGAATAACGGGATTCAAGTGTGATCAAGTGATCAAGTGACACAAAGCAAAGCAAAACTTACAAGGAGAGAGGAAAGATAAATAGGAAATTTTATTCAGAAACTACAAATAAGGCCTAAAGAACCAGTGCAGTGGCTTAGAATGCTGCCATGCAAACATATGGTGGCAGGTTCAATTCCTCTGTGTTGGGGCAAAGAGAGAGTAAAAGAGGTAGGTTGCTTCCCTTGCATGTGGCGATCTCGGGGTTGATCCCCAGCATCTCATATGATCCCCCCATAACCACCAGGAGTAATCCCTAAACACAGAGCCAGGAGTAAGCCCTGTTGCACACTGCCAGACATGGCTAAAAACATATATACATATTAGCTAATAAGAACCAAATCCAGACCAAGGATGTAACTCAGCAGTAGAATGAAAACAAGATTCGCAAGTATAAAGTCTGATAAGTTCCCTACCAACACCAAAATAATAAACATATCCACATCTAGTGAGGACACAGAGAAAATGAGGTCAAAAACAATGAAAGACAGCCTAAGCGAGAGGATACTTATCTCTCTACAAGGAAATTACATTAGAATTGACTAAAAGACTTCTCATTAACAAGAGTTGTCAAAACATAAGAGAATACTAAACTAACACTGTCAAAGTACTGAGAGGAAACTCATTTTCTGGGCAAAATTCTATACCCAGCTCAAGAATCAATCAGGAGAAAAGTGAATTAAAAACACTTTAAGAAACAAGAAGACCAAGATAACTAATGGGTCTTGATCACTTGATCACTTGACATCCGTTATTCATCAATTTACTCGGCGGGTGCCAGTAACGTTTCCATTTGACCCTATCACGTGCCAGTGTAGCCCAATGGCATCTGCTTGCTTCAGGAATACGAAGAGCCTCAAACCATTTGTTCAGGGTCTTGACGAAGAAGTCTGACCTTTTTTTTTTCAAAAAACAATGGGTTTTTACTGAAAGAATTATTTAAGAAATTCTCTATGTGCCTGTGGATGTGGCTCAGTGGTAGAGTGCCTTGCAGACCTGAGATCAGGAGTTCAATCTTCACATCACACGCTGTGTGTAACTCCAGAGGCACTGGCACTGCACTGCCTTTGTAATCCTAGATGCCACAACAAAATAACCTAGTGCAATATACTAGTAAGGGAATCACAGGTACTAATATACTAGTAATAGGAATCAAAGAAAGAGGAAGGAGGAATGGTACAAAGAATCCCTGATTCACCACAAACAGGGGTGTGTGTGTGTGTGTGAGCATAACCAAGAAGGTGACCCCCCAGCAAGTGTTACAACCAAGGTGAGCACAAAACACCACAAAATATGCAACCCTACCCCCCCAATAAAACAAGCACAACCAAGTGTACAATCCCCAGTAAACATTAAAATCAAAATGTGCACAAGCCCAATAGGAGAGTAGGGGAGTGTCTGGAGGAATGGAAGAGGAGGGAAGAAGGGAAACTGGGAATATTGGTGGTGGGAAATGTGCACTGGTGAAGGGATGAGAGGTGGAATATTATATAACTGAAAACCAATCATGAACAACCTTGTAACTGTGTATCTCACTGTAATTCAATTAAAAAATTTTAATGCGCACTAAGCTCAAATAAAGAGGTACAACCGCTGGTGCACATCATATCTAAGTGTACAAATAACCACCAAGTAGTGTGCAATCTGTAGTCATCACAACAAAAGGGAAAGGAAAGTTTTTCCATTAAAAAAAGGCCAAACTGGGGGTGGAGTGATAATACAGAAGGTAGGGCACTTACTTTGCATGTGGCCAATCTGGGTCCGGTCTCTGGACCTCTCTACAATTCTCAAGCTTCATCAGAGATAATCCCTGGATGAACAGCCAGGAGGGTATGCCCTGAGCACTATCAGGTACAGCCCCAAAACAAACAGAATAAAAAGGCAAAATAAACATTAAAAATATGGTAGAGGGATGAGGATAAAAGAGAAACCACTGTAAAATCTGCTTTATTAGGGAGAATAAGGCATAATAATAAGACTTAGGTTTAATTACATGAGGTTAAAATTTCAAGGACAACCTTCTTGCATGTGAAATAAGAAAACTGGCAGGACTTCTATATCTTCTATATTCGTAGCAGCGCTATTCACAACAGTAGAATCTGGAAACAACCAGAGTGCCCGAGAACAGATGACTGGATAAAAAACTGTGGTACATCTACACAATGGAATACTATGCAGCTGTTAGGAAAACAAAGTTATGAAATTTGCCTATAAATGGATGGACATGGAGAGGATCATGCTGAGTCAAATTAGCCAGAGGGAAAAAGGACAAATATAAAATGACTGCATTTATTTGCGGGATATAAAAAAAATAGCATGATACCAATATCCAAGGGCAGGCAAACATGGATCAGGAGGTCTTGTCAGTGGAGGTGGAGGCTACAGCAATTGTGTGGGAATCAGAGGTTAGGTAAGACAGAGAAGGGAACAGTGTGCTGATAATTTTTGGAAGCGATAATACCAGTCTTGAACTGAGCACTGAATGTAGGCAAAGGGATATACATGATAACCTCTAAATGTATGAGCAAGCCACAATGTGTAAGGGAAGAAACAGAGAGAGAGAGAGAGAGAGGAGGAGGCAAGGTGCCTGCCATAGAGGCAGGGTGGGGGCGAGGGAGAGAATCAGGGGACATTGGTGGTGGGAAATGGGCACTAGTGAAGGGATGGAACACTGTATGACTGAAACCCAAACATGAACATCTTTGTAATTGTATATCTCAGGTGGTATAATAAAAAAATTTTGGGAAAATAAGGAAACTAGCAGAAACATAGATGTACCCACCCTCCTTACAGTGAAAAAGAGCTAGACTTACTTCAATCTGTGACTTTCTATAAACTCACAGGACAACTAATTGGTTCAAAAATCTTAGGAGAGAGAGGGTTGAGAGGAGTAGACTGCACCGGAACACTAATAAGAGATCAGCTAGAATCATTAGGCTGAATCGACAACATTGACAAAAAGAATGATGAGGCTGGCTGAGCCAGGCGGTGTGCAGCCACTGGGGTCACAGAAACTCGAGACAGCCCCAGCTTCTGCAGGATGTTCCTCCATGAACTGCACCAGGTACTGAGAGGAAAGAGCTCTCAGACATGCCCTTTGTGGTACAGACATAGGGAAGCAAGCTTCAGCTATGCTCCATGAGTAAGAAATGACTGGAAAGCCGGTCATCCCTATCTCTGTTATGGAAGACAAGCCTTTCAAATGCAAAGCAAATAACTTCAAACGTGTCTACCTTTCCCTTGGTGGAAACTCCCTGCGCCTGAGGAAAGGAGGAAGCACCCCTTCTGGAAGAAGAGCAGGTTTCCACACTAGATGCACCACAATACCAAAGGAGGGGCAAGACCTTGGACCTAGATTCAGGCCTAAACCTGGTTTAATGATCACAGCCCACCACTACTCCCCATCACCAAGCCAACAAACTTCCAGTTACAAATTAACAGAATACCAATGGCAGGTAAAAAAAACCCTCTCTAAGACACAGTCCACAGGGAGACCTGAAACTCAAAACAACAAGACTCGCCTCCACCCTGATCACAAATTATCTCTAGGAGGATGTGAGCACTAAGACTAACCACAATAATAAGCAATCTCAAATCAGTCCAGTTCCTGCAAATAAGCTCTACTTGCTACACTGAAAGCCTAGCAAAGGAGATAGACCCATTCATAGGCATAAAACGCGTGTGTCTCGACTATTCTACAAAACAAGTCAGACTTGCAACAAAGGTAAAGGGAAAAAAAATCACTCATAATTTTGAAAAATCAGAAGACACAGTATCAGAGCTTGGAAATCCCCCTAAATAAAACCTGAAAATATTATGAGTTATATGGTGCAGGTTCTAAGTCAGTGAGCAGTTCAACAGAAAGATGTAATCTGAAAGAATAAAATGAATGTGCTTAAAAAAGGTAGGGTGATAAAAAAGACTGAAAGTGTTAAGAGAAATGAAGAACATGGCTCATCAGTAGAATTAAAGGGGCCAAGAAAAGAATCAGTGAACTTGAAATATATCAAACAAAATTACCTCCAACCAAAACACTGAAAGAAAAGAGAATTTTAAAAATGCAAGAACTGAGACTATCTGCAAGGCTCTAGATACTAACATGCTAATAATTGGAATCACAAAAAGGACAGGTAATGGCACAAAGAAATATTTTATATATAATGATTGAAAATATTTCACAATTAATTTAAGTCATCTAGCCATAAATTCCAGACAATAACACCAAAAATTATTGCCACCATTCAGCACCAATACTGTGCAATACTAAATTCCATAAGCTCTGCCATTTCCATTTCTTAAAAACCAAACACTTGGGGCCAGAGTGATAATACAGCCGGTAAGACACTTGCCTTGAACACGGTTCAATTCCTGAGTGCAGAGTCAGGAGTAGCCGCTAAGCATTGCTGGGTGTGACCAAAAACGCAATTAAAAAATAAGAACCAAACACTTCCGTCAACATGATCTCCGGGTCATCAATTCTATACATGACAGTCATCTCACAAGGCACAGTCTCATTCTGTCAGTGGCCTAGATCCTAATTCTGTGATCGAGCTATAAGAGAAATTGAGAGTAAGTTTTCTGGGAAAAGTGGGACCCATACTATGAAAAATAATCAAAATGTTGAAAAAGTATTTAAAAGTCTACTACAGTGTGTTTCAAAAGAAAACCCCCGATGTAACTAACCAGCTACTGTACAATATGCTCTTTGGTGAAATCACTGCATTACCAGAGTGCCTTTCTGTAAGACCCTCACTGTGATAACGTATTTCAAAATTGGCTTCCCAATTGGAAGGACATAAACAGTAGTCTGGAAGGGTAGGAAGCCACATGACAAACAAATATTTTCATAGGACATCAATGTCGCTCTGTGTTAAATAATGCACAATGCAAATGGTCATACACACACATGAGTTTATTATATGCTAGAGCTCAGCATTTCAATGAATTCATGTGATAAATCACAAAAGTATTATCACTCTTCCAGGAAAACCACTTTATTCTCATCTACCATACTATAAACATTGGCAGAAAAATTTTTAGGAATCCCACAGGGAGTTATTAGTACCTAAAGCCATACAGCTGTGCAGATCCAATTATGACAGTTATGGTAGAGACTGGTGACTAGATACACAGTGAGCAAAGCAGATCACTAGATAAGTACACGATACAGAACTCTCGGTGGAATTCTCCACTGGAAAAGGAGGCAGGCACTAATATAAGGAGATAGGGAGATAGAGGGAATGAGGAAGAGAAGTTGCAGAAAAGGGGCACCATTCCTAAGAAATGAATATTGGGGCTGGAGCGATAGTAAAGCGGGCAGGGTGTTTACCTGGGTTTGATTCCCGGCACGTCATATGGTCCCCCATGCACCGTCAGGAGTGATTCCAGAGTGCAGAGCCAGGAGTAACACCCGAGCATCACCAGGTGTGACCCCCAAAAAATGTCTATTTCCTTCATAGCAGGCAATGCACTAAAGTCAGTATTTCATGCCTTTAGGAAGCTTACAGTAGAAAACTTAAATCGTGTACTTATAAACACTTTTCAGAAATCCTACTCCTATTTAAACTCCACATTTTAGTATTTCCTTCATAGACTCTCAGGTGAAAACAAAAATCAGCAGGAAAACAAAAGAGGGCATAAGGAAAAAAAGAAGAGTGTAGGGCCACAGGAGTAAGCCCTGAGCACCACTGAGTGTGGCCCCCCAAAAGTGGGGTCCAGGAAGATAAGCACAGTTTGTGATTCCCCCAACCACTGCCAGAATAACTACTGAACAGTCCCTGAGCGCCACAGGGTACAGCCCAACCCCCTACCCCAAATAATATACTGTTCAGTGTTCCTGGGGTCAAAGCATGCAAAAAGAAATCCATGGTATTTCTTGCTTTTCTCCCTGCTTAAAATGTCAGTTCTTTGATCTATGTCTGGATAAGCTGTCTGCCAAAAACAACCTTTCTCAACCTGACATTCTAGACCTCCTTTACGACTCTTCATAAACACTCAATCATTGCCTTTCCCTTAAGTCTGTCTAAAGTGCACCTCTTCTGGCCTTGAGTACCAGCACCCTGGATTTCCATCTGAAAGTGCAGATCATCCTATACATTAGTCACTGCGTTCTGCCTCTTCTGCTGGATTACAAACGCCATAAGGGCAGAGCACCACAACCGCTTTGCATCTCCATCCACTTATCCTTTATGTTGCCTGAACAACAATGATGCTAAGGTATTAAAGATTGCCCTAGCAAAAGGTCAGCCAAAGAAAACCAAGCATTCCCCTTTCCAAACCTGTAGAGAGAAAAAGACTCAAAACACAACAAAAAAACAAGGACAGTCACTCTGAGTGGTGAAGAAATCACTAGAACAAAACTCTACAAACTCTAAAATCTGAAAGGAGGTGACTCTTATATAATAAATGCCCGGGACTGGATAGATGTGAGAACAGAAACGAAACAAGCCACTCAGACACTTCAAATTACCTGCATTGAAGGAAAAGATTAAAGCAATAAAGAAAGAATACAGTGTAGGTATGATTATAGAACGGGTACACATTAGCCAAATAATTCAAAGTGAGTTAAGTTAGAGAGTGCACACATCAAATGGGGAGATTTTTTCAGAAACAAGGAATATAACTCAGTGGTAGAATGCAGCGTCTGCATATTTGAGGCTCTGGGTTTCATCCCCAGCAACAGTTCCCCCCAAAAAAAATAGAGAGAGAGAGTTCAAAAGAATATTTTCAGCAGAGAAATAACATAGTGGCTATTCTGTGTGTGTGTATGTGTGTGTGTGTATTCCTGTCCCTTGATGTGTTGCAGGTGTGGCTGCGGTGCCCGGCTGCATCAGCAGGTGGCAGACAGGAGACAGGCTTGTCTACACCCAGGACTCTGCCCCTTGGTCCCTGGATGGTTGATGGTCTGACATAGAAAAAGACTGGGTCCCTGGGATGAACCCAGGGCCACGGCAGAGCCTGGCAAGTTACCCATGGTGTATTTGATATGCCAAAAGCAGTAACAATAATGGACCTCATTCCCAATGAATGGAGACGTTACTGTCGCCCGCTCGAACAAATCGATGAACAAAAGGAAGACAAGTGACAAGTGATATATATATACACATATATACACACACAGAGAAAACACATATATGTATACACATATATTACATATAAAAACAAAGTGTGTGGGAGTGGGCAACAACATTATACACAAGCAAAAACTAATCTTTATACCAGGAAAGATTTGACAAATGCTCAAACATTAGGATGGCAAGCAAAAATGCAAAATACCTGGAGACTTAAAAAAAAATAAACATGTAGGGACACTTATTGGAGATGTAGAAAGGAACAAGTCAGGATATATAACAGCTTTATAGCACTTTTACATAGATAGGCTCACTTGAACATAAAAAGCTTGACAGAGAGCAGTTTAGTATAAAAGATGATAAGGTCACAGAATGTGAACCAAACCTGAAATAGTTCTTGCTATTATACTAGCAAATGTACTCTTGCTAAAGATACTGTGCCTGTGGGCCGAATATATAGTACATAGGTTAACACACTTGCCTTTGCATGCAATCAACCCAGGTTGTCCTTGGCACTGCATATGGACTCCTAAGTACAAAGCCAGTGGAAGCCCTGAGCACCACCAGCTGTAGCCCCAAAACGCTACCCCACAAAATTTAAACAGTGACCCTACACAAGAGCAACCCAAAGCATCAGACGGGCTGAGGAAGTGTTCCAACTGGTGGCACCGGCTCAACCCCCTGAATGGCACCACTTTTAGCCACCTGAGCACACCACTCCCACAATAAAAACATATGAAAACACTGTAGGTGCTCAAATGAGATTTCACAAAATATAACATAACATAAATGCTGGCAAACATTTAATTAGACCTAAGCCTTAATTAGACCTAAGACACTGCATTTGGCACAAAACAAAATAGATTTATAATAAAACAGCTCGTTAGGGATATTAAATACCTTAAGCAAACTAAAGGGGGAGACCAGCAAGGAGTTTTAAATGGGGGTAGGGAGTGGGAAACCCAGCAAGGAATAGTTTTATAAATTAAAATATGTAAAAAAGTTATTGTTAGAGCAAAAACTTTTAATTCAGTTATAAATAGAAATGACATTCCTGTGTAAGGTTAACGGAATGGCGAAGGATAAAAAAGAAAAGTCTTTAAAAACAATGAAAGGCATATCACATCTGACAATCAATCACTCAAAAGGCTGCTGCAGTTCTTTTAACAAAGGTCAGAGAGTTATTTCGATTGGCTCAAGCACAGGAAGCCCACAGCGAGTTGATCCCCAGCACCAAATGGTACCCCCCAGCCCCCAGCACCGTGGGAGTGACTTCAAAGTCCAGACCTAGTGTGGACCATAAACAAACAAACTTTTAATGAGATGAGAGAAGAATACAGTGCCTTGCAGGGATTGTGACCTTTCTGGTAAATTAGCAAGGTTCCACTGAGCTAAAACTCTTGCTTTCTGTAGCATTTCAGTTCATATCACACCCTCGGCTAAAAACTTTCAATAGCTTCCCAGGAGACTGAGGACAAGTTCAAAAACCCAGCAGCTGGCCTACTAAAGCCTTTCAAGACTCCACAACACCACCCCCCCATTTCTTTCTGCTCCATCACCTGCTTCTCATTCCAACCACTTTGGATTTTTTTTCAGTTCTTCAAAATTGCCTCTGTGTGTGTCTGCTTGTGTGTCTGTATCTCTTGGTGTGTGTGTACATTTCTGTGTGTATGTGTACCTTCCAGCAAGAAATTAGTTCACCAACAAGAATATGGATACAACTAACGTTACCTCCTGTGCATCTGCAACATGTGTGCAAACACAGTCACACACACTCACACACACTCACACTCACACACATCCACACACACTCACACACGCACTCTCACATACGCACGCATTCACACACACGCACCATCCCACCTTGATTCTCAAGGCTGTGTGTCCCTTTCATTTCGAACCCAATCCAGAGGTGGAAGAGAGGTAGGTGTTTGCCTTACACTTACCTAACCTGGGTTTACTCCCAGGTTCCCCATATGGCCCCTGAGCACTGCCAGGAATAAGCCCTGTAAACAACCAGGTGTGGCCCCCACTAAAGAAAAACACCCTTCTAAAGTCCCATCCAGTCCCTTATCAGTCTAGCACACAGCAGCCAGTAACTACTTGCTAAATAAAGGATATATCCTTAGAAGGTAGAATAGATAATTTTAGAAAAACCTCATTAATAAGTATGAAACACCAAACCATACATTAGCTTTTGTCTATCTCAAGTAATTTCAATTAACAAACCATTCTGTTTGCAATACTAATATTACATTTTAGTGGCAATATTACCGATAATAATTACTAGCAATTAAAGTAAATTAAAATACAAGAGACTGAAAAACCAAGATGGAGTGTAGATAAATTCTAGGATATATAGCTATTGCAACCTCTGACAGTCTAATAACAGGAAACTAGTTTCAACTCTCAGCCAAAATCTATCTGGAAAACTGGACAAACCCAAGCAGAAAATTTCTCTTCAACTACTACCTAGCACCATTTTTTTTCTCTGCCAGATCCTCTTCACACAAGTGTCTATTTGCACAGTCTGACTACAATATACTTTTACCTACCAAGAACCTAATCTTTAAACGTAATACAAGATCCAAAAAATTGAAATCTGTGGAGCAATAGGACAGCAGGTAGGGCATTTCCCTCACACATAGCCAACCCAGTTTGATCCCCAGCATCCCATTACGGTACCCTAAGCTCTGCCAGGAGTGATTCCTGAGTGCAGAGCTAGGAATAACCCCTGAGTGTCACCAGGTATGGCATACAATACCAAAAAAGGAGATTTACAATTTCAATTTACCTAAAAAAAATTAAGGCAATAAAAACGAATTATTAACATATTTATTGGGGTTAGAAAGATAGTACAGTGGGCAAAGTGCCTGTCTTGCTTACATCAGCCCAAGTGTGATTCCCAGAATCCCTTTCGGTTCCCTAAGCCTGCCAGGAGTTATCCCTGAGTGCTGAGAGGAATAAGCCCTGAGCAAGGCAGTGTGTGGCCCAAAACTTTAGGAAGGAAGGAAGGAAGGGAGAGAGGGAGGAGGGAGGGAGGGAGGGGGGGGAAGGGAGGAAGGAAGGAAGGAAGGAAGGAAGGAAGGAAGGAAGGAAGGAAGGAAGGAAGGAAGGAAGGAAGGAAGGAAGGAAGGAAGGAAGGAAGGAAGGAAGGAAGGGTGAGAGGGAAGGAGGGAGGGAGGGAGGGAGGGAAGGAGGGAGGGAAGGAGGGAGGGAAGGTAGTATATTTATCCATTTATTTCACCTTCCAGAAATCAAAATTACTACTTTCAAAATCATTGTTTTTCCTCTAAGTCAAAAATGCTACATTGCAGAAAGCACTAACATTCTACTGTTGATAGTATGCGTTTCTCATACAAAGACCACAAATTAAGAACTGTATCCTATCCGTAGCTATTAACAGTTGAAAAATTATTTTGAGCCAGTTATGATTGAATTTACAGTAAACTATTATTATCAGAGCAAAGTTGTGGCTAATCTGTTATTAAAAAATCCAAGTACAACCTACCACACGGAGTTATTGATTTACCAGCCTGGCACTTATAAGGGTGACTTTTCACAGATACACATTCATTGGAGGTCAATGAAATATAGACACAGCTTCCAGAACACTTCACTTGCAACCAAACCACTGTGTTCCTGTTCTATGTACACAAAACTGCCTTCCTGAACTACTGTACCAGCAGTTCCGTCTATTCACACAGTGAGGCAAAAGCAAGCAAGTGCCTGCGAACTTGATGGAGATCAATTGATAGCACAACTTGTCCCCAGGTTTGTGACCACCCATCTCCCCAAGGTAACTACAATGGAAAGAACACAGACAGGGCAAAGCAGCTATAGTAGCTTGCGGGTTACGCTGCTTCTTTTTTTTTTTTTTTTTTTTTGCTTTTTGGGTCACACCGGCAATGCTCAGGGGTTACTCCTGGCTCTGCACTCAGGAATTACTCCTGGCGGTGCACGGGGACTGTATGGGGATGCCGGGATCGAACCCGGGCCTGCACGGGCCAGCCGTGTACAAGGCAAACGCCCTACCCGCTGGGCTATCGCCCGGCCCCATACACTGTTTCTAAATACCACAATAATCCATTCTGAATCAATGCAGACAGTAGACACTGAACTTGAATACCTGGAATGAAGCTTGCTCCAGGGCATGCACTATAGGCATGAATCTCGGGAGGGAGATTAGAACTCAAACAGTAAAATGAGACAAGTTTTTAATTTAAAAATTAAGGAAACCTATTATTTTTGCCCACGGTCTTAAATGGTAATGTTTTTTCTTGCCCAACAATTTTATCAATTTAACCTGGATTTCTTTTTTTTTTCTTTTTTTTTGGTTTTTCAGCAGTTCACTAAGAACATTCTATTTATTTGCTGAGTTAAAAAAGATGAAGACACGGGGCCAGAGCGACAGTACAGAAGGTCAGGCGCTTGCTTTGGATGCCACAGACCTGAGTTCGCTCCCCAGGATCCCATATGGTCCCCTGAGCACCGCCAGGAGTGACCAGAGTACTGTCAGGTGCAGTCCCCCCAAGAACAATAAATAAACAAACAAATGAACGAACGAACGAACAAATGAATGAATGAATGAATGAGTAACAGATGAAAATAAAATCAAATCAAAATAACAAAGACAAAGAAATCGGTAGCCACAATACTGCTCTTTATCGTATGCCATTTACTATATGTTATCATTATATTTTGGAAAAAAACTTTTTGAAACTACAAAAATGCTATGAAATTACATCATAAAATATTTTTAAAAGACATACATTTTTTTTAAAATTTTTTATTATACCACAGTGAGACATACAACTACAAAGGTGTTCATAATTGGTTCTTGGTAATACAGTATTCCAGCACCCATCCCTCCACCAGTGCCCCATTTCCACCACCAATGTACCCCACCCCCCGCCCACCCCCAGTCTGCCTCAACAGCAGGTACCCCTGTTTCCTCTCTTTCTCTCTCTTGTCTCTCTCTCTGTCTCTGCATCTCTCTCCCTCTTCTTTTACACATTGTGCTATATTTAGAGTTTATCACTTAAGTCTCTTTGTGTATATTCAATGGTGAGTTTTAATCTGCCATTTCCCACACTTAGTAAAACCCTGGTATCTATTTATATCCTATTAATGAATGCAGAAAAAGACATATATTTTAAGATCTACATGATTTTATTTCATTCAGTGTCTGAAGAAAAGGAGATCTAGGGGGAAGCAAAAAAGGTAAAAAAAAAATTTCCCGTCAGCAGGAAGGATCTTCTTGGATGATGGAGTGTTCCAAAACTGGACTGTAAAGATGGTTATATAACTCCACAAAACTTACCCCTAATCACTGAGTGGTACGCCGCTAAAAATGGGTAGACTTTATCATATGTAAAGTGCACCTCAATAAAGCTGCTTAAAATGCATAGAGGGTCCAGGAGGTAAGACACCTGCAAGCAGTGGATGCTGGTTTGCTCCCCGAACACTGCTGGGGTCACACCTGAGCGGAGTCGAGAGCCTCTGAGGGCGTCTGCCTTGCACACGGCTGACCCGGGTTCAATCCCTGGCATCCCATGTGGTCCCCGCAGCACCATCAGGAGTAATTCCTGAGTGAAAAGCCAGGAGTAACCCTGAGCATTGCCGGGTGTGACCCAAAAAAACAAAAAATAATAAAAAAAGAATAGTCCCTGAGTCAGGTGCAGCCCAAGCCACACACAGGACCCCCCAAAAAAAAAAGTAAAATCCTGGCAAATAAATCTGTAAGAACTTGTTTCTTGTATAGTCCCCATATATGTAGTACAACTGTCCTGCTATAACAAAATTATTTCTGGCCTGATATTCTAGAACTTCTTTCTAACTTTCTAGTCAGTGACGAAAGTGATTCTCATCAACGACAAGATAAGATGTTAAGCACTTTACCTCCCTAACATGAACCTCTCAGTGTTCCTTTGCACTAAGAAACTGCTCAGCTCTCTTACGGAGATCCTTGTTTGAAAAACTACACCCCAAGCAGAGAGCTAGCTCAATAGGCTGGAGCTCATTCTTTGCAAGCAGGTGGCCTAAACTCAATCCCTGGCAATGCATGGTATCTGAGCACTGTCGGGCAACCCCAAGCATAAAGCTGGGATTAGACCCTGAGCATGCCAGGTACACAGAACCAAATATAAAATAAAATAAGTATCCCACCCGCACGGCAGAGCCTGGCAAGATACCCGAGTCGTGTTTGATATGCCAGATACCAGTAACAATTATAGACCTCATTCCCATGACCTGATGGAATGGTTTGAGGCTGTTTATGTTCCTGGAGCGAGCAGATGCCCTTGGGCTACACTAGCACGTGACAGGACATATGGAGATGTTACTGGTGCCCGCCGAGCAAATCGATGATCAACGGGAAGACAAGTGATACAGTGATACAAGTGAAGAAATGAAAGAGCACATACACAGGGCCCAGAAGGCTGCTTAGTAGAGTATCTGCTTTTGCAATGATGAGGCGGCACGTTCCATTCCCACCACCATCCTGTAGGTGATTCCCCAAGCCCACACAAAGCGGTGAGGAAGAGTTCCAAGCACACGGCAGCAAGCACAACCACCGAGCACAGCAGCACAAGTGTGTGCAGCCCCAGCCATCGCCACAGCAACAAAGGGAAGGAAAAGACAAAATCACAATGAGCTGTAAGTAGCAAAAAATCTGACTTCCAAAGAGAAAGTTCTTTGTCAGAGTTCAGCTTCTAGAACCAACATTTCACTGTAAACGTCACCTCCAGATATTGTTTCACTGAGGTCATAATAATTACCCACCTGCAAGTTGCAATGGCTACCACTTTTCTTCTAGAGTGCATCTAAACCACAAAATTGAATTCAAGGAGTATCATTAGTGTAGCAAACTTAATCAAAATCAAAAGTTATAATGGAACATGCATAACATGAAATACCAAGTGGTTGATTAGAAAAAACATTACACCATTTTGGGTGCAAATAATTACGCGCAACCTTCATTTATGAAGAAACAGAAATCATGACCCTCTTAGAAAAGTCTGCACTCCAACTGTCCCATCCAGCTGTGCTTATGGGCCTGAGTCCTAGGAATGTACGTCAGGCGGCCTTGCCAATGTAATATATGAATCCCAGGAGGCATATTTCTTTTTTTTTTTTTGCTTTTTGGGTCACACCCAGCAATGCTCAGGGTTTACTCCTGGCTCTGCACTCAGGAATCACTCCTGGCGGTGCTCAGGGGACCATATAGGATGCCGGGATCGAACCCAGGCCAGCATGGGCCGGCGCGTGCAAGGCAAACGCCCTACCCGCTGGGCTATCTCTCCGGCCCCGAGGAGGCATATTTCCAACACTATTACCACCTAAAAGTGAGGCTCAAGTGAGAACTCAACAGATATTTGGGGAATCAGGTTCCGAAAGAGAAGCATAAAGTCTGGTTTTGAAGAATACAGGTTCAAGTCAGACCGGTTTGGATGCAAGCTTGCCTCTGTGGCTAACTAGCTAGGTAATCTCGGCCAACTATTTCTCTCATTGAGCTTATTTGGTCAACTGTAAATGGGAAAGGAAAGAAAAAACACCTTCCTCACAGAGATATGGTGAGAACACAGGACACACATATGCCCGTGTAAATAAATTATTTAACATGGTATCTGGTACTCCATAAATGTTAATACATAAATTATTAGCATTTATTTTTGCTAAGTGCCAGACTGTCCCCAAAAGTGACACACCCAAAACCCGACCCTAATCCGAACTATCTTAGACACAAATATGCTCCAAGAAGAGTTTTACTTCATTCAAAGTCCACATTATCAACAGTTTCAAAGACCTGAATGGGCAAAGTCCTTCTAATCTAATATTGTTCTGCTAATTCCCAAATCTGAACTGCTGACATATTACCAGGCTCTGCAACAGAAGGTCCTTGCTCTTGGCATTCATACCCACCAACAGAATCACACCCACGTTTATCTCTCACTATGAAAAAGTATACAAGCTTGAATGAGAAATGAGGCCAGATCTTTGAGTAATCCAGCCAATCATGTTATATATTTTAAAGAAATCTAGAACATACACCATTCTGGAGCAGCCAGCACCCCATCTTGGAGGTGGAATCTCTCTTCCTTTGCTTTATGGGACTCTTATATTTTCTAAATAAAATTATTTATTTCACTAAATAAAACATTCTAGGAACCATCAGAAATTGTCATTCCAAATACTTCAATAATACGTCACCAATAAAAGATTTCTAAAATTGAGTTTAAGCCTAAAAGTAAATTAGTGGGTCCGAGAGATAGTTTAGGGGTTAAGGTGTTTGTTTGCCTTGCTCACAGCTCACCCTGCTTTGAGATCCTCAACACCACATAATGCCCCAAATGACCCCTGAGCACAGTCATGTGTCCTGACTTTTAAAGACACTTGCTACTTCAAATTTTGCTATTCTTCTACCAAAATTAAGCATCACTTAAAGGGAGGTCCCTTAGATTGTTCATCTATGCATGCTAATTCCTTTTTTCTTTAATGCCTTCTGTTATTATTTGGTACCAATTTATTACATAAAAAGTCATATCTTCACACAAACTGGTCCTTTAAAGCAAAGCACGAACTTAGCATACCTTCCAATATCTAGAAAAATCCAAAGAGATAATCACCACATTTCACAGTGGAAGAAGAAAAAAAACTTTTGACATGCTGAAAAGGACTTAATTTCTCTGCTCACTTTTTTATAAATTTCCTATAGCCATATCCTCAGATACAGATGAACTTTCTACAGTAAAATAAATTGAAATGAAAATCCTAATAAAAGGTTAAGTTTCTGCAACAGAAGCACTGTCATTCCCAACAACACAACTATTGTTGAAAGAATCACAGATTCTTGGATGCACAGTGGTAAAGCAAGGATGGGTGGAGGGCCGGGGGCGCGTGAGGGGGCTGAGAAGAGGGAAGAGTATTAAAGGAATGTGACCATCTCTGTATTGCAGCTTATAGTGCAATAATACTGCACTTTCAATGTAGAAATACCGTGTGAAATCTGGTTCTCATTAAATGAGACAGCCTTAACCCCATGGAATATATGTAGAAAAGAATCCATCTGATTCGCAATCAGTCAACCTTCCATTACCCATCTATTCTATATGACCCTGCAATTCCTCCTCAATAGGAGCCTTTTCTTTTTAAAACCTAAGGGAATACTGTAGATGCCACACTCCAATTTAAATGACTCCAAGAAAATTACAGTGAAAATAATGGCTGATTTCATCCAGGGTACTTGTATTAGTAAAAAAAAATCAAAAACCTGATAAAAAGGTAAAAAAATCCCTACCTATGTCCCTAAGCCATGAATAAATCATAAATCTGGGGAAGAGTAGAGAAAAGGCATCCTCTCAGGAAAAAAACAAAAACAAACAAAAAAACGCCTACTTCTAATTATTTTTAATACATCATGTGATTTGTTTTCACTAAGCTTAGGAAATAAACCAAATTAGAATACTCGACTGCCTTTTTACATATAGACATTTGTCAAATTAACCACTGGATTCTGTTCAAATGGTCAGACAACTCAAAGGCATTTGGTATCTTCTCCAATGGAAGACCCCCCCCCACCGCCACCCACCCCAACTCCGCCGAAACGTCGACTATTTAAGAGTCTTGGAATAATTAACTTTATGCAGCATGTTTCTTTTGGCGTTCTATTAAATAATAGAACAAACAGCCAAACTGAAATTTGTTTCCTAATTAGGTTTCCTTGTACTTGTGAAATGCTCAGTATACACTGCCGGCAGCCGGAGCCCCACAGCGTCTCTGTTCTGGCTCCTCCCCCACACCCGAGGGGGCAAGATTTCCTTCCCAAATGTTCTCTTCTCTGCATTTGTCAACAGAAACACCCACTGGTGGTGTCAAACTGGTAATACTGCTGCAGGTTCCCTTACTCCTGTTCCAGTGTCAACGCCAAAAATGCTCAAGATGAAATAGTACTTTTAATAAAGAAATTAAAAGGCTTGCTAAAGGTACTCAATTATCATGTCCTTAAAAAAAAAAAAAGCAAACACCTTCCAAAAATCTATTATTAATGAACCCTAATTGGATTGTTAAACACAAGATTACATTAGACACCAGCAACACCACCACCCCATTCAGCACTAGACCTACAGGGCCAAGTAAACATAGATTCTAAACATTTTATGTATAAACCATGTAAAGCTCAAAGGAACGCCGAGGAAATTTACATCTAAATGTCATTCGTGTATAAAGCCGAACAGCCTCCCGTATAGATGTTTTTTCAGTAACCCCACAGCAAGAAAAGAACAAGCTGGAGACGTTCCAGATGTTACCTAAAACAAGAATCCTATTCTATCCATATTTATGTCTCCTGTTTCAGTCGAACGCTCTCAGGCAAATTAATTTTGTGCAATCTTTTACATTAACTCCATAACCATTAACACGCAAACAACCCCAATTCGGATGCACCGAGAGAAATTGTTCAGTGTCTGCAATACTTTGTAAAATCATCTTAAATTTCAGCCAATTAAAAGAGATCGTGTGAAAGAGAACGGATCGGCAACTACTTTAATCTCCCGGGTCCGTCTAGTCTCACACCCGGGATCCTAAGGTCAGGCTTTTCTTCTTCGGGCATCTGCGAGCTAACACTCAAGAGAAGGAAAAATAACCCCTCGAGGAAGAATGCCTTTAGCCTGAAATCGCTTCGGGTTCTTCGGATCCCCCAACGCGGGCTCCAGGCGTGTAGGGTGCGAACAGGACACTGCGTTTGGGGAGCCCGTGTCCAGCCCAGGATTTCGCTTCTCTAAGGGTGCAAAGGTACGAAGGTCTGGGAAGGGGCCGATCTCGCCTTCTCCCCACGAAGCCAGCCCTGAAGTTTCACAGCAACGCCTGAAACTTGTTCCGGGAGGCTGGGGGTGCCCGGAGCTCGCCCACCCCCGCGGGCAGCCAAGGTCAGCCGGGCCGGCGCCGCCGCTGCCATCCCCGGCGGGTCCCCGGCTCCGCCGCTGCCTCCGAAGTCGGGCGCGGGGCTCGGACGCGCCGGCAGCTCGGCGGCGGGCATGGCTTAGGGGCTTCCCCTGGCCGCCAGCCGCGGGGACGACGGGGTGGGGACGCTGCAGACCCGCTGCCGGGGGACCCTGGCGGGGTGGCCTTGCTCCGCCGCCCCGCCTCGTCCCCTCCCGTCTCCCGAAACCCCAAAAGACAAGCCCGGTCTCTCCGGGAAACCTTTGCAGCGGCGCGATGGGTCGCCCAAGAAAGGCTCCCGCACACTGGGGCGCCCTCGCCGCGTCGCGCAGTCCTGGGGAACCGGCGTCGCCGCCCCTTCCCACGTTTGCCCGGGGGACCGGGTGGGTCCCCCCGAAAGAGAAACACACAGAAAGAAAGGCTGGGTGGGCACGGGACAGGCGGGAGGACAAGGAATGCACGGCGGGAGGGCGGCGGCGCACTACTCACCGCGCTCAGCTCCCCACCTCCAGCCGGGGACCCGCTGCTCGGGAGCCCCAGTCGCCGCTTTACCTTCCCCAGCGGCAGCGACAACTAATCGAAACCTCCGACCCCGCCCTCTCACTGAGGCGAACGCGCAGCCTAATTTGCTAACTGCCCCGCCCCGGCCGGCCAGCACGGGCCAATAAAGAAGCTCCTCAAAACTCGCCAGGTCCCGCCTCCGCCCCGCCCACTTCTAGTAGGAGCCAATGCCGGGAGGCCGCTCGTCCCCGGGCTCGGGCTCGCGCGCTCCTCCCGCGCCGCTGGTCCTCGCGTCCCCGAGGCCGAATACCGCTGATTCCTTGTATAAGCTCCCTGCGCGCGCACGCGAGCGCCGCGCCTCCTCACTCTCCAGGTTTGGTTGCCCCGCCAAGCCCTGGCAACCTGGGCTGGGCGTCTGGGAAAGGCGGGGCCCTGGACTCGAGCTATCGCCGAGAAGGAGGGGGACGCGTGGTGGGGGTGAAATCGTGACTGGGAAAGGGGCGGCAGCGAGAACGGGGGTGGGGAGCGAGGAGGCACGGAATCCGCCTGTCACTGCGGATAAAAGGGGAATCCTGCCTGCAGCACAGCTAGGCTGCTCTCTCGGGAGGGACACGTGCGGGTGGGAAGTAGGGAAGGGAGGAGCCGAGGAAGTAGCAGAGAGCACATTGGGCTGGAGCCGAAGCACCGCTTGAAGTCAAGAATGGCCAACGGTTTAGCTCTCGTTAGTAAAAATAATAACGAGACTGATGATAACAATAACGTCGAGTCCTTCGCTGCTGCTGCCCAACTGTTGGATAGTGCGTGCACCACGTACATTCATTCTTAGGACTGCGGTCCCTAGGGTGAATTCGGACCAAAGAGCTACTAGCTTGAGGATTCCTGACACAGCAGCTGGATGCATGCAAACGGGCTGCTTGATGTATGCAAGCGGCGGCAGCAGCCACAGCTCCGCTTCGCTCCAATGTTCCCCAGCTGGCATGAAAGCAATGAAGTCATCGCCCAAGCCGTGGAAATGTAAAGATCTTAATACCCACCACGGACCAGGTTTTCAGGGAGACTGAAGAGGTGATGAAAGAATAGGAGAAACATTACCAACACTACTTTTTGAAAATTAGGAAAAATATTTTTTGAAAGACACTGAACATACATAAATTTGCTTGAAAATTTCCACTTGAAAAGGCAAAGGAAAATAGGGTGCTTCTTTCTTTTCTTTCTTTTATTTTAGGAAAAGCACAGAAAATAGACAGTGTATGAGATCATAACAGCTACCAAATTAGAAATATGCAGTACTGTAATGGGAAGTAGCTATCTTGGATAAAATCCACTTCATCTATCCCTGCCTTGAATCTGGTAACAATATGTAGCAATATGCTGGTTCTGGCCACCGGGTGCCATGCCAATAGGGTTTTCTTTTTGCTAACATGGTGAATATTTGACAAGGAAATGAAGGTGCCCACTCTTCAGCTTTTCAGGAAACATATTAGAAAATCACAGAGAGGAACAGTGAAATTAGCAGGGAGAGAAAATGGAGTCAGAGGCGATGGCAGAAAGCTTTGCAGTCATCTGCCTCCCTCCTTTAGATGCAAAGAAACAGTGCTGTGACTTGAAGCTTCTCCCACACGGAGCCAGAATTCCTGGGGCAATCACTTCATTTTTAGTTCTGTCTTTGTCCCAGGAATTGCAGCAGCATTTACCTTTGGATCAAATGAAGAACAGTTTATCTCTGTTGATTCAGAACAAATAGGGAAAAACCAATAACAGAATATGTTGAAATAGGTCCAATTTAATTTAACTGGTAATATTAGATGCTTTATAACATGCTGTCTCATATATACAAATATAACCTTCCACTTAGGATTAGTTGAGCTTAGCACTACTGAAGGGTTTTGTAGAACCATATCCAGCTCATTAATGACAATTCTGATCAAAACCTATGTACTTTCTAAGTAATAGCTAAAAAGTATCAAGGGCTTCCATTTAACTGAGCTCTTGTCTTATGTAGAAAGAGCATTAATACTACTGACCCGATACCTATTGTTTGCCACTTTTTTCTTGCATACATTTACAATTGCCAGATAAAAATAAGGAGGACCATTTCGGATGAATAATAAATAAATACCTTTAAAGTACAAGTATGCTTTTTGTTGCTGTTTTGTTTTGATTTATTTGGGTGCCACACCTGGCAGTGCTCAGGGCTTATTCCTGGCTCTGTGCTCATGGATTCATTCCAGTGGTGCTTGGAGGACCAAACCAGAGTTGGTCATATGCAAGAAAAAAGCCCTTACCCCTGTATTACCCTTCTCTGGCCCACAAGTATAAATGTTTAATCTTGAATTTATGTGGGACAAGGGGAAAAAGCTAAATCATTTTTCTAATGATTATCAAAAATATTTTTCTTCTTCTGAAATGTCCCTCAGCCTGGAAACTCATTCTACAACAGGGACCTGGGAGAAAACTAAAGAATCAAATTGGGTGGGCAGAGCAATAGCACAGCGGGGGGGGGAAGAAGGAAGAGGAGGAAGAGGAAGAGGAAGAAGAGGAAGAAGAAACAGAAGCAGAAGAAGCAGAAGAAGGAGGAGGAGGAGAAGGAGGATGAGGAGGAAGTAGAAGCAGCAGCAGCATCAGAAGCAGAAGCAGCAGCAGAAGAAGAAGCAGAAGAAGCAGCAGAAAAGAAGAAGAAGGAGAAGAAGCAGAAGGAGGAGAAGAAGAAGAAGAAGAAGAAGAAGAAGAAGCATCAGAAGCTAACAACAGAAGCAGCAGCAGAAGCAGAAGCAGAAGAAGAAGAAGAAGAAGAAGAAGAAGAAGCTAACAGCAGAAGCAGCAGCAGAAGCAGCAGAAGCAGCAGAAGCAGCAGCAGAAGCAGAAGCAGAAGCAGCAGAAGCAGAAGAAGAAGAAGAAGAAGAAGAAGAAGAAGAAGCATCAGAAGCTAACAGCAGAAGCAGAAGCAGCAGAAGCAGCAGCAGAAGCAGCAGCAGCAGAAGAAGAAGAAAGAAGAAGAAAAGAAGAAGAAGAAGAAGAAGAAGAAGAAGAAGGAGGAGGAGGAGGAGGAGGAGGAGGGAGGAGGAGAAGGAGAAGGAGAAGGAGAAGGAGAAGGAGAAGAAGGAGAAGGAGAAGGAAGAAGAAGAAGAAGAAGAAGAAGAAGAAGAAGAAGAAGAAGAAAGAAGAAGAAGAAGAAGAAGAAGAAGAAGAAGAAGAAGAAGCTGTAGCAATAGTACAGTAAGTGGGTTGCTTCCCTTTGCAGGAAGTCAATCCAACTTGGATCCCCAGCACCACATAGGCCCCCTGAACCCTCTAGGAATGAGTGAACCCTGAGTACCCATTAGATGTGGCCCTAAAATAAAAACAAAGAATGAAATCAATGAGAAATTTCACTGTAAAAATAGGTACTGATACATACACTAAAATAAAATTTGTTGTTTTTCTAAAATTCACTTTTAACTGGGCATCCTCTATAGATGCTAAATTTAGCAGGCAACCCTGCTAAATTTGGGGGGCCTCAAGATTCTAGCAAGATAATAATAGTCGAGGGTACTAATGCCAACCTAGAACTGAGCATTAAATAGAGGCAAAAGGATACACATGACAACCTTTTAATGTATGTTCTGTAATCCATAGTCTGGAAGGGAAGGAAAAGAGAAAGAGAGAGAAGGGAAAGAAATAAAGAACCTGCCATGGAGCAGGGCTGGGGAAGGGGGAGGGAACCGGGATGTTGGTGGTGGGAGATGGGCACTGGTGGAGGGACGGGTGCTGAAACACTGTATGACCAAAACCCAAACATGAACTTTTTTAATTGTATATCTTTTTTTATTTGTATATCTCACGGTGGTATAATAAAATGAAAAAGATGGTGAAAAAAAAAGATTCTAGCAAGAGTCTATTAGGCCCCCATTTAGCATAAGCAACTCTTTCAGAGCCTCTCCAGCCTCTATTGCTCCTTTCTCTTGCTAATAAAATCCCAGCTGTGCTCAAGTGTTCTCCACATCCACATTTCTAAGGTGGTGGGTGCTGATTAGTCCATTAATGTGTGACCCAATTAAAGGGAAAGACCTAATAGTCAAGGATTTGAAGGAGAGGGCTTCTTCCAGGCTATCCTGCAGGAGTATAAGGGAAGCAAGTACACTGATTGCCTCTGGCAGCCATTTTGTGACTAGGAGGAAAAACCAGCCTTAGATTCAAGCCCACTCACCAAATAAGGCAGAGTCTGAAAATAGAAAGAACTGAATCGCTTAATTTAACAAACTGCCTTTTCCATGCGTTAAGACAGTTAGAGTTTTTATTAGATGCCTCAGAAGCATTCTGTTACAATTGTCAGAGCCCATGAGTGCTACTCATCACTTTATAATAAATAAACAAGTGTCATCAAGATGTAAGATGTCTTTATCCTGGATGTATGTGGGACAAGACTACAAGATTAAATAAGCCTTCTAATCATTGTTGAAGAGCATTTATGAAATGCCCGTTTGGGCCTACCCCTCTTAATGTAATCAAGATCTCAGCAAAAAGCTTAAGAATCAAATAAATGTGTAAATGTGTAGTGTTTGTAGAAAGAGATGAGCATTAGCTATTCTCTGGCACTGCTTGGAGCTTAAATCAGACTATCAGAAATTACTGTGTTAAGCTAAAGTTCATGCCATTTGGGGAAAATGTCATCTTAGAAATGCTAGCCCAATACCTCGTTAAAATTATTAATGGGGGCGCCAAGAGATATCTCAACAAGCTCAAGTGGGTGCTTTACATAAAGGCACCCAAGTTAGATTTCAGGAACCACATGGTCTCCAGAGCACCTCCCATCCCTTAGCTAAGAGTAGACTCCACTCACCCTAGCACTGCTGGGTGTAGCCAAAAACACAAGAAAAAATACTATTGGGGGCCAGGAATATAGCTCAGCAGTAGAGCACTTTCCTTGCATGCATAAAGTGCTGGGTTCTATCCCTATCCCTACCAAAAATAAAGATAATAAATAATAAACTCTTAAAACCTCTATTTTCTTTAAGGCACTGAGCTTGACCATGCACAAGATATAAAGAATGGAAATGTCAGCTTCAAAAGACCCTGGAGGGAACAGCACACTGGAAGAGAATGCTATATTAGAGCAGGTGTTGGCAAGGCAGCACGGTGTTATGGCTCAATCCATCACGTCCCCAGATTCAGATGCAAGCTATAGTTCGTTTCTGGGAAAATGATTCAACTTCTCTGTGTTGTCTCAGCTTCCCTCCTCTGCAAAATAGGGATGATGGTATTAATGATGATGATTGTTTCAGGACACCTAAAAGCCTAGGCCTCTGCATCTGTCCTGGATTGCCTCCTGCAGGTCACTTCATAGATAGGAGGGTAGTCTGAATGTGGCAGTCTTATCTGACCATGTATTCTGTACTGGCTGGTATAAATATTCTCTCATGCTACCACAATCATCGTGGGACTAGCTAGATCTTACCAGCATATTTGCCTGGCCACGTTGGATCTCTAAGTAATTAGACCAGAGAGAAATGCTGGTTTGCCTCCAAGCAAGCAAGCATGGCTCCCTGATAATTCAAAGGCAACTAAAATACAAAACTACCGTGAAGTAGACGAGACTCTTGTGAAGGCTTGGAGAAATATTTAACTGGCATTAGTATAAGTCTTTGGTACAGAGACATGCCATCTCAGAAGCGCCCTTCTCTACCCTATAAAGGCAATTCCAGGCAGATCCTGGCTCAAGACATTAGGTGAGGTGCTGGGAGAAATCTGAGGGCATTTGATCCTTCCTGCCAGGGGAAGTTACATTTAGCTTATAGTTCCTCCCAGCTCTGCTAGAAGGCTTTTAATTAGCTCTGGGTCCTTGTAAACAGCCAGATGGTCTCCTGAAGTTGCTACATTTCTATAGAGTCATTTTCCTGTTTTCATCACTAAATAGCCCAGCCCAGAATGGGCTGGGCTGGGAGATTTGGGCAGATTTCTAGCTATAAAATAAGCTGCAAGAAGGAGAAGCTCTCTTTTTCCCCTTTTTGCCATTTCCGGCTTCCCTTGGTGTTTTGCTTCTCCATCCTCTCCATTCTCTGTTGGGCCTCAACACGTGGTGGCAGCCATCTTGGCCTACACCTGGCTGGGGCCTAGCTGGGAACCAGAGTCCGGAGGTTTTCCCTGCTCTTGGATTGTATATTGGATCCTGTGATAGTAAAGCCCTTTTAAAAATGCATCGGATTCCTGAGTCTTCATCCATTCCCGCCCGGCCGGAGGTAGAAGGGAACTCGCTTCCCTGGCACTGTCGGGGACCCAGGTGGAGCTCCCGACAGATTGATGATGATGATGAGGTCATAGATCTAGGCAAGTGACTGAAATGCCTACCATACTGGTATGCCTTTGAGGGCTAGTTGCTACTGGGCAAACTTTATTCCATAAACTTGAGGCTCTTAATTCTTTCCTAGTCACTACTACAATCCATATTTGGGGCTACTGCCTAAGGAGGCTGGTGGCCCCTGGGGACCCTTGCCTGTGCTGATGTGGGGAGACATCAGGGCAAGCTCTGCCAGGGATAGAATGCAGGGCCTGCAGGACACAGGTTATGTTCCACCAGTTTGAGCTGAGACTGGACCTCAGCAGCCTTCTGGTAAACTTCCCTTGCTGTACTTCCACACTCAACAGTCTCTCTGACTTTTAGGCCTATTAAAAAAATCAATCCAAGGGCCCGGAGAAATCGTACAGTGGGTAAGACACTTCTACATGCAGCCAACCCAGGTTTGATCCCCTGTACCCCCTATGCTCTGCCAAGAATGACCCTGAATGGGGCCAGAGCGATAGCCAGTGGGTAGGGCGTTTGCCTTTACGCGGCCGGCCTATACCGGCCCGGTTCGATCCCGGCATCCCATATGGTCCCCGAGCACCGCCAGGAGTAATTCCTGAGTGCAGAGGCAGGAGTAACCCCTGAGCATCGCTGGTGCGAACCCAAAAAAAAAAAATGACCTGGAACACAGAGCCGTGACTAAGGCCTGAGCACAGTCAGGTATGGCCATAAACCAAACAAAATCAACCCAAGGCCAGTATGTGACTAGAGAGTGTGCCCTTAAGGTGAGGAGCCCTGGGTTGATTCCTGGCACCAGAAAAATATGGCAGGAGTGATGGCACAGCAGGTAGGGCATTTGCCTTACACACAGCCAAACCAGGTTTATCCCCAGGATCCCATATGGTCCCCTGAGCACCACCAGAAATGATTCCTGAATGCAGAGCCAGGGTTAACCCCTGAGCTTCTCTGGGTGTGGTCACATTCCCCCAAAACTTTAGCTTGAAAACTGAATATTGTATTTGATTAAAATCCTGGCAGTCTTCCCCCATCCAAATGACTATCTGCCAGGCTTCTGGTGCAAAGGCAACTAAAATGACCAGGGTCAGCCCTCTCCATTTCACTTATTTCGTGTGTGTGTGTATGTGTGTGTGTGGTTTGGGGTCAGAGGCAACAGTATTCAAAGGTTCTGGCTGTGCTCAGGGGACCATGTGTTGCTGCAAATGGAACCCAGGGTTCCCATGCGAAACATATGCTCTAGCTCTTTGAGCCCATTCCCCTGGCTCTACTCTAGCTCCTCTGAGGTGGGACTATTTCCCTCACTAAAACTCACTCTCCTGGCCACAGAGAAAGGGAACCATTAGCAATTCTTGAGGCAGGAATGTGTCCCTGTCCCCACCTTCACAAACTTCCTCACCCTCTGAGGTTGTGGTTGGCCTTTGCGCTGATAGCATGTGAATAACAAGATTTACGTCCCCGTCCCGTGCTAGGAGAGTCACTTCCACCCACCCCCTTCTCGTTCTCCATGGGGGCAGTTGGAAAACTCTCTGAGCGCAACTCTCCTGATAGTCCCACTACCCAGAACACAGTGCTCTGGTGACTCCGAGGCTCTGCAATGTCCTGGAAGAAGGGTTCCAACATTTGCTGTGGGAGTCTAAAGAATGGCTTCAGGAGGCAAACAGAGACCAGGATGGCTGGTCAATGGTTGGAATCTACCTCAAGTGTGGGGGGCAGAGGTTAGGTAAGACAGTGTGTCAATAATCGTTGGAAATGAGGGGCTTGGCGATAGTCCAGCGGGTAGGGCATTTGCCTTGCGTGGCCGGCCCAGGCCGGCCCAGGTTCAATCCCGGCATCCCATATGGTCCCCTGAGCACCACCAGGAGTAATTCCTGAGTGCAGAGCCAGGAGAAAACCCCCTGAGCATCACCAGGTGAGACCCAAAAAAAAAAAAAAATAATCGTTGGAAATGATAATGTCAGACTAGAACTGAGCATTGAAGGTAGATAAAGGGATATACATAATAACCTCTCAATGTATGTATTGCAAACCACAATGTGCAAAAGAAGGGATTAGGAGAGAAAGACCGATAGAGAAAGAGAGAGAGAGAAGGAAAAGTGCCTGCCACAGAGGCAGGCTGTGGGAGGTCGGGAAGGGAATCTAGGGACATTAGAGTTAGGAAGTATTCACTGGTGGAGGGATGGGTGTTGGAAAACTGTATGACTGAAACCCAATCATGAACTGCTTTGTAATGGTCTATCTCACTGTGATATAACAAAACAAAAACAAACTAACTAAAGGAATGACTTCATGGCCAGAGTGATAGTACAGTGGGCAGGTCACTTGCCTTGCACATAGCGAAGCAGGTTCAATCCCCAGCATCCTATATGACCCGCCGAGCAACGCCAGGAGTAATTCCAGAGTATAGAGCCAGGAGTAAGCCCTGAACACCACCAGGTGTGATCCAAAAAGTAATAAATAAATAAATAAATCAACCAGATGCCTTGGGCTACATTGGACGTGATAGGGTCCAATGGAAATGTTACTGGCGCCGCTCGAGCAAATCGATGAATAACGGGATTCAAGTGATCAAGTGATCAAGTTTGAATGGTGATTGTAGAACCAAGAGAAACCCCTGAGCATTGCTGGGCGTGAGTTACCCCCAGAAAATTTCACTTTGACACTTGAATGTTGTATTTGATTGTATTCCTGGCAGTGGCAAAGGAAAGATGGCGGAGGTGATGAAGAGGAACATAGGCGAGTTCATGCACTTAAATAACTTGTTTAAGAAAGGGTTGGCGCAAAGAAAAGGGATCACTCTGTGCTAAGCGGTGCTTGTGTTCAGCAAGACACATGCCTTGTCAGCTTCATACTCACGGCCACCTATAGGATGTCTTCGTCCTGGATGTCCCCCCCCAAACAGGCCCCAAGACAAGGCTTCAGGCTTAAAGTACTTTTACTTGAGAGTTTATCCCAAGAAACACCAGAAGCTGAGTGGGTGAGTGGGACTGGGAAGAGCAGAAAGCCAATAATAGGTGTGTTATCAAGCCAGTTATTGCTGTGGGCGACTGGAGCATAGCAAGACTTGTTTGGGGCTGGGGACTTGGTGATGATAGGAACCATCTCCCCACCGAGAAAGGAGGAAGCTGGAGCATTTCTCCACCATGTTGAAATGTTGCTTAGGCATTTCAGCGGCAGCGTTCCATTTTTCTTTCTGTGTAGGCAGAATGCTCTCCCGCCTGGGGAAGAACTCCCAGATGAACTCAGTTCAGGATCTCGTACAATGGAGATGAGTACTACGAAGACACTGGGTGGGGGCAGCAATATGTCCCCTCACTAAAGGTACCCTGGTGCCATGTTAGAGAACAAGTGTCTCACAGCATGACAGTCATCCGTGCAGCGGTCTCCCAAGCACAGGCTGGCAGCAGAGACAGCAGAGGAGAATATGAATGCCACGTGGACCTTCTTGGAGAAATTTCAGCTTGGAAGTATGGCACTTGGCTATTTTGAGGCTCCTCTGAGATAGCAGTTACATCTCGAGGGCCTCTCCCCCAGCTGCCCTTCCCTGCTCCAATTTTAATCCTCTAGGGTGGCTGTGGATTTCCTAGTCTAACTTAATCTAGTGTGTCCAGATCATCTGACATCAGTGGTATCCAGGGAGCAGCATGTGGCATCGCTAATGGGTGCTGTTACTGATGTAAAGGACTTTTTATTTCAAGAGGAATCGCTAATAAGAGCAAGGCTGTGCGGTCTTTGACTTTGTAAAAAGCAAGCCAGCTAATTTTATAGATAGCAGCAGGAAAATAACTGAGAATTGGGCCACATAATAGAGTAATTCTAGCATCGTTCTATCTGGCCTAAATAATTTAACAGTCTGTACATCCCTGCCTTGATGATTCTAGGTATGAAGGAAGTTCCTAACGTCCATTTCACCTTGCTTCCCAACAAAGTACAGCATGAATTATGAAAGAGACTTAAACTAGGGGAGTATATCAAAGATACTTGTCTCAGATACATATCTCTACTGAATGTGATTTTTCAATATCAGTACATTAACTCTTATTTGTTAACATCTTAATCTGAATGAAGCTAGATTTCCATTGCTAAACAGTGGTATGTGGATTTTCTTAGAAATAATATTAATCTTGTCAGAGCAATGGTACAGCAGGCAGGGTAGTTACCTTACACAGCAGACCCAGGTTTGATCCCGGCACCTCATATGGTTTCCTAAGCCCCACCAGGAGTGCAGAGTCAGGAATAAGCTCTGGACACTACTGGGTGTAGTGAACACTACTACAGCCCAGGCCCTGCCCATCCAAAAGAAATAATATTAATCAATATTTATTGAATACTTTCTGTGTGCCAAGCATGGATTATCTCATTGAATTTTTTTTTGTTGTTTT
>JAJIBD010013299.1:0-14974 GCA_021461705.1 Cryptotis parvus | reverse complement strand
GAAAGAAAGAAAGAAAGGAAAGAAAGAAAGAAAGAAAGAAAGAAAGAAAAAAAGAAAGAAAAGAAAGAAAGAAAGAAAGAAAGAAAGAAAAAAGAAAGAAAGAAAGAAAGAAAAGAAAGAAAGAAAGAAAGAAAGAAAGAAAGAAAGAAAGAAAGAAAGAAAAGAAAGAGGACACTGTTGCAGTGGGGAGTTCTGGATAGCAGTACCCAATTTTCTGAACACAGTTTAAGCTTTTATACAATATTTGGGTGGAGGGGTACAAGTACACATCACAGGGCATTTGCAAGCTCCTGGGCCATTGTACCAGAAAACAGTCACAGATTTAGCATTTGCAAGGTAACATTTGCAAGATAAACCATCATTGATTTACATGTTCCTGTGATCAGAGGTTAGAAGACCAGGCACATTCTGCCTCACCTTAGCTCGATAAGCACAGATGTTTTGGGTGTAACCTTATGGGCAGGGGCCCATTTTCTGGGTCCTGCCCTTAAGGTCTTGTGGCGGGAAAGTGCTGGACCCTAAGGCTAGCAGCTCAGAACCCAACTTAAATGTAACTTTCTGGCAACTTCAAGGCGAAAATTTCTTAGAAGTAAGAAAGAAGAGGCAAATGACATTCAATATCAATATAATTGGCAGATATCAAAGTACATAGGGAGTGAATAAAAGCATAAATAAGGTAAATATCACAAACCTATGTATAAAAACAGGAGAACATTTTTTATTAGAATAACTTTACTAAATGTCAATGGTTTGATAGCTAATAAGTCTTAGAGTAGACCAATGCAGGAGAGGAAGCCAAATTCACCTCCCTTCTTCTTACAGTAGACACTTGAAGCTTATGGATGAACACAGGCTCCAAGTAAAAGGTTGGAAAAGAATCAGGTAAAACAAACAGTAGCACAGAAAGGTGGGACCGGACATATTTGCATAAAAAATAGATTTCAAACAAAAAATGAAATAAGACAGACGGGCATAACTTAATTTTTTGAAGAATAAATGCATAAAGCGGACAACACTCATTACAAATATAAATCAAATGATGTGTATCAAAATATATGAAACAATTACGAGCGTGCCTGAAGGAATATATCAACACAATAGTCCTGAGAGACTTCAACACTCCACTCTCAGATTGAATTACGTCAGTTTCTTTCAAATCACAATGTTCAAAGAGTAGAAATTCACGATCACGATCACGATCTTCCCGTTAATCATCTATTTGCTAGAGCGGGCACCAGTAATATCTCAATATGTCCTGTCACATGCTGTAGAGCCAAGGGCATCGGCTTGGTACAGGAACATAAAGAGCCTCAAACCATTATATTAGGTCATGAGAATGATCTAATATAATTGTTACTGGCATTTGGCATATCAAATACAACACGAGCAGCTTGCTAGGCTTGCCGTGCATGGGAGGCATACTCTATAAACACCTCCAAATAAAGCCTTTATAGATGAACCCGCGGCCGCTAGCGGCGCGAGCCGGGCTGTGATGGGCTGGTCGGCTGGGTGGAGTTCTGATGAGAGGGAAGTCCAATGTGGAAAATGGCGGCGCCCATGGAGTGGGTGGGGGTCGTCTGGCTTGTTGTGAGGTTCTGCCGGGGGTGGTGGGCCAAGGCTGGAACCCACCATGCCTCCCGACTGCCTCATGAACGGCTGGGCACAGGGAGAGCAAGGAACCGCTCTGCCCCATGTCTGAGAGTCTCTGGACCAGCATACCTGGGCCGGATTGAGGAAGAAACTGCTCCAGGGTGGGTGTCGATGATCCGGGCTGTGATGGGCTGGTCGGCTGGGTGGGAGTTCTGATGAGAGGGAAGTCCAATGTGGAAAATGGCGGCGCCATGGGAGTGGGGGTCGTCTGGCTTGTTGTGAGGTTCTGCCGGGTGGTGGGCCAAGGCTGGAACCCACCATGCCTCCCACTGCCTCATGAACGGCTGGGCACAGGGAGAGCAAGGAACCGCTCTGCCCCATGTCTGAGAGTCTCTGGACCAGCATACCTGGGCCGGATTGAGGAAGAAACTGCTCCAGGGTGGGTGTCGATGATCCGGGCTGTGATGGGCTGGTCGGCTGGGTGGAGTTCTGATGAGAGGGAAGTCCAATGTGGAAAATGGCGGCGCCCATGGAGTGGGTGGGGGTCGCCTGGCTTGTTGTGAGGTTCTGCCGGGTGGTGGGCCAAGGCTGGAACCCACCATGCCTCCCGACTGCCTCATGAACGGCTGGGCACAGGGAGAGCAAGGAACCGCTCTGCCCCATGTCTGAGAGTCTCTGGACCAGCATACCTGGGCCGGATTGAGGGAAGAAACTGCTCCAGGGTGGGTGTCGATGATCCGGGCTGTGATGGGCTGGTCGGCTGGGTGGAGTTCTGATGAGAGGGAAGTCCAATGTGGAAAATGGCGGCGCCCATGGAGTGGGTGGGGTCGTCTGGCTTGTTGTTCACCTCCTTCTTCTTACAGTAGACACTTGAAGCTTATGGATGAACACAGGCTCCAAGTAAAAGGTTGGAAAAGAATCAGGTAAACAAACAGTAGCACAGAAAGGTGGGACCGGACATATTTGCATAAAAAATAGATTTCAAACAAAAAAATGAAATAAGACAGACGGGCATAACTTAATTTTTGAAGAATAAATGCATAAAGCGGACAACACTCATTACAAATATAAATCAAATGATGTGTATCAAAATATATGAAACAATTACGAGCGTGCCTGAAGGAATATATCAACACAATAGTCCTGAGAGACTTCAACACTCCACTCTCAGATTGAATTACGTCAGTTTCTTTCAAATCACAATGTTCAAAGAGTAGAAATTATCTATAAAAATAAAGCTGAGAAAAACTCAAACATCTGGACATCAACAGGATGTTACTGAAAAGCCATTCAGTCAATGAAGACTTCAAAGAAGAACTTAAAGAGTTCCTGGAAATAAACAAGAATGAAGACATGAGCTATTATGAGACATATATGAATGTAAGAACACTGCTATAGGAAATTCATAAAAATACAGGCAAGCAGCATAGAAATGCATAGAATATCAGGAAACAAGAGGGTCAAATAAACAATTTAACCCACATCTAAAGAACCAGAGTAAAAACAACAGATTAAATAAAAAATCAGTAAAAGGAAGGAAGAAAAAATTAGGATGCAAATTATACAAATAGAAATCAAAAGACAATACAAAAAATCAATGCAACTAAGAGCTGGCTATTGAAAGAAAACATGATTATCAAATACTTAGCTATGCTTCTGGAGAAAAAGAGAAAACTATAATAAATATATCAGAAATAAGTGATGAAATTAGACAGATGGCACACAAATACAAGAATCATAAGTGACTACATGAACACCTTTAGGGCCAATAAATGGGAAAATTGGCAAGAAATTATGAATTTTCAGAATCTTACAATTTAATCTCACAGTTGAATCAGAAAAGAATAGAAAATCTGATCAGACTAATGGGAAGGAAATGCTAGGACACTAATGCAAGGAAATGGGGACATTTAACTCTTAACAAAAGCTCAGATCTTGTTACTAGTGATTTCTGTTATGTCTTCAAAGCTGAACCATTACTTATTCTCAAGATCTTCCAAAAATATTGGAAGTGGAAATCTCCTCAAAATATTTCTATCAAGGCAATATTATTAGATACAAAACACAAATAGAAGCAACACACACAAAAAGAAAATTTCAAACAATATCACCAATGAACATGGATGTAAGTATCCTCAACACAAATCTTGGCAAATTGATTCAAGAATACATTAAGAGGGTAATATGTCACGGCTACCAGAAGTCAGAAGCACTAGCCTGATTTTTGAACGGAGTGCTGGGTCACTGCTAAGACAACCAGGATCTGGGAGCACCTTAATATCATGAATAACAGAAATACAGAAAAAAAATGAAGAAATTCTTTTGCTTCAACAATCAAGTACAGATGTCTAGGTAAGTGTTCAGGTACAGCAGTATCTTTTTTTTGTAGGGTGGTTTCTCAAGTTGTATTCAGAAGACCTGGGAGCCCAACCCGACTGGGATTTTGCCGCAAAGACATGAGGATGAAAAGGTGCTTGGTCCCGAGGGTGCCAGAAATTGCAGAGAACAACTAGCTGGTACCCTGGAGTCTCAGGGCCACACCAACCGGCATCAGAGCTCTCACTTTGATTCAAGGGGATACATAAGCGCATTCTCAACAGGTGAGGCATTTGCTTTGTTCAAGCAAGCTTTTTAAAAAAAAAACTTTATTTAAACATCCTGATTTACAAAGTACAAAGTTTTTCACAACACAGTTGTTAGACAGATTCATTGTTCAACACCAATCCCTCCACCAGTGTGCTCGACCACCATCAATGACCCTCATTTCCCACCCCCCATGCCTACTCCCTTAGCTGGCACTAATTATATTGACCGTTACATCCCATATATGGGAATGATATTGATGAAGTCATGGTTTTTTTTTTGGGGATGCAAGCTTTACAAGTGATATTCAACGATGTTCTATATAAAATAAGGGTCATAACAACATAATCCTCACAGAACAATGGCAGTAAACTTATTTACATCTGTAATCATCCTAAATGTCAGTGGATTGATCTTTTTTTATGAAACGGCACAGAGTGGATAAAAATCCACCTGTACAGTGCTTACAGGAAATATACTTGAAGTCACATGATAAACTCAGGCTCAGAGTGATAGGATGAAAAATTATCATCCTATCACTTAGATTGAATAATCTGATGGTAGATTAAAAATGGCATGGATAGCTATATCGGCATCATGCCAAAAAGCACTCAAGCTGAAAAGCTGCCTAAAGAGACACTATGGGGCCTAGAGAGGATGCAGCAGGCAAGGACCTGGCTCTGCAAACAGTAGAGGCGGGTCAACCCTGGTGTCCCATATGGTTCCTCGAGCACTGCCACGAGTGATATCTGATCACAGAGCCATGAGCAAATCCTAAGCACAACTTGGCAACTTGGTGTAGCCCAAAAAAGAAAAAAAGAACAGAAACAATCAAAAGATACAAGCATAGACTTTATATGCTTATTAATGCATCCCTAGATTAAAAGGAAATATCTCTCATTAGCAAATATGCATAGAACGAAGGGTAGCAATATATACTGTTTGTGGCAAATATATACTATAATGGCAAATAGACATGAAGTTATAAAATAATAGCAACCTAATCATCATAGGAGACTATTAAACCTCACTTTCATCATTGGACAGAAAACCCAGAATATCAACAAGGAAATAAGAGACTTAAGGAATTGGAAGAAATTGGATTAGTAGACATGTATAAGACTCTCAACCTAGTACAAGCTAAATATGAATTATTTTTCATTGCACATGTAACATTCCACAGGATAGACCACATGCTGGGACACATTCCAGAGTCCATAAGGTTACAAAAATAGAAAGCATATCAATATTTTTTTCAGACCAAATGTCGTGAAGGAATAATTTTTTTTATTTACACGGAAATTCAGGAAAACCCCCCAACATCTGGAGATTGAACAACATACTTTTAAACAACCAATATGTCAAAGAGGAAATAAGAAAGAAGATTCTTCAAATGAATGAGACTGAAAATAAAAATTCTCAGAACTCATAGAACACATCCAAATTGCTGACCATAGTTCAGAGCAATAAAGGCTTGCATCAGGAAATGAGAAAAACCCAAATAAACAACCCAATTTTACACATGAAAACTAAGAAGAACTATAGACTACCAAGGTAAAAGGCAAGTAGAAAGCATTGTGGAGTTGTCAGAATAGCAAGGACTCATTGTAAATGAAATGGAGTGAACAGGAAAGAGGCAAGACATAAGATAGCTTCCCTAAAACTAAAATATTAATAAATGAGTATCATTAGACTTTTTTGAATTTCCTGAGAGAAAACATTATTATTGTTCTTACAGATAAAAGATTTTCTTACAGATAAAAGGTAAATGTCCTTGTTTTGATTAATTTTTCTTTTTTTATTTATTTATTTTATTTTTATTTTTTCTTTGCTTTTTTGGGTTACATCCGGCGATGCTCAGGGGTTACTCCTGGCTCTGCACTCAGGAATCACTCCTGGCAGTGCTCCGGTACCATATGGGACGCCGGGGATCGAACCCGGGCCGGCACAGGCCAGCTGTGTGCAAGGCAAACACCCTACCCGCTAGGCTATCGCCCGGCCCCGTAATTTTTTCTTGTACTCTAACCTTTCTGCTTTATGTTCACTCTTTGAACATGTACTTTCTGCTCTATATTCACTTTGGGAACATATATTTTTTTTTGTAGATAACTTATTTTTTTTTTCATTTTAAAATTTTATTTTTTTTCCAAAGACTTTTTATAATAAGTATTTTATTAAACCACCGTGAGACATACAATTACAAAGATGTTTATATTTGGGTATTGGTCATACAGTGTTTCAGCACCCATCCCTCCACCAGTGCCCATCTCCCACCACCAATGTCCCTGGTTCCCTACCCCTCCCCAGCCCACCTCCATGGCAGGTTCTTTATTTCTTTCCCTTTCTCTCTATCAACTTTCTCTTTCCATTCCCTCCCAGACTATGGATTACAGAACATACATTAAAGGGTTGTCATGTGTATCTTTTTGCCTGTATTTACTGCTCAGTCATAGACAATTTATTGGAGACAGAAAAAACTAACTCAGTCTAGGTCATTTTTGGGTCATATAAATTTAAAATATTATGAACATTTAACTCTGAATGGAATTGCTAATAAGGAAATATCTTTATTTAAAAAATCCATGTCCACGAAACATGAGAACCTAGAAGAAATGGATAAATTCCTGAAGTCCTATAACCTCCCACAATCGAAACAAGAAGACCTCCAATACCTGAATAAGCCTATCGCCACCAAGGAAATTGAAACAGTAATTAAAAGTCTGCCCAAACACAAAAGCCCAGGTCCAGATGGGTTCACTAGTGAATTCTACCATAGAAGAAACAGAAACACTCCCAAACAGCTTCTACGAGGCACACATCACCCTGATACCCAAAACAGGGAGAGACAACACAAAGAAGGAAAATTACAGACCAATCTCCTTGATGAACACAGATGCTAAGATCTTCAACAAAATACTAGCAAACAGAATCCAAAGACTCATCAAAAAGATCATGACCAAGTAGGATTCATCCCGGGAATGCAAGGATGGTTCAACATTTGCAAATCAATCAACATAATACATCATATCAATAAGAGAAAAAATAAAAACCATATGATCCTATCAATAGATGCAGAAAAAAGCATTTGACAAGATCCAGCACCCATTCATGATTAAAACCCTCCAGAAAATGGGAATTGAAGGGACTTTCCTCAAGATAGTTACAGCCATCTACCAAAAGCCCACAGCAGGTATCATTCTCAATGGGGGGGAAAATTGAAAGCCTTCCCCTTAAGATCAGGAACACGACAAGGTTGCCCTCTCTCACCTCTTTCATTGAATATAGTACTGGAAGTACTCACCATAGCAATCAGAGAAGAAAAGGACATTAAGGGCATCCAGATAGGCAAGGAAGAAATCAAGCTATCATTATTTGCAGATGACATGATATTATACTTAGAGAACCCTAAACTCTCGACCCAAAAACTCTTAGAAACAATAGATATGTATAGTAGAGTGGCAGGGTACAAAATCAATACCCAAAAAGTCGGTGGCTTTCCTATACACAAATAACAAAAGAGAAGAAAGGGATACTAAGAAATAGATTCCATTCACAATTGTACCACAGAAAATCAAATACTTAGGAATCAGCTTAACCAAGTGTGTAAAGGATCTATACAAAGAGAACTACAAGACACTGCTTCAAGAAATAAAAGAGGACACGAGGAAATGGAAACACATTCCCTGCTCATGGTTGGGGGAGAATTAATATTGTCAAGATGGTAATACTCCCAAGAGCTTTATTACAGATTCAATGTGGTTCCTATAAGGATACCCATGACATTCCTTAAAGAAATTGACCAAACACTCCTGAAATTCGTATGGAATAATAAACCCCCCATGGATAGCTAAAGCAATCCTTGGGAAAAAGAAGATGGGAGGCATCACCTTTCCCAACCTCAAACTGTACTACAAAGCAGCAGTAATAAAAACAGCGTGGTACAGGAATAAAAACAGACCTGTGGATCTATGGAATAGAGTTGAGTATCCTGACACCCACCCTCAAAGACATGATCAGTTAATCTTTGATAAAGGTGCAAAAGAGTCCAAACTGGAGTAAGGAAAGCCTCTTCAACAAGTGGTGCTGGGAAAACTGGATAGCTACATGTAAAAAATGAATTTGGACCTGTGCCTAACACCTTGCACAAAAATCAGATCAAAATGGATTAAAGATCTCAATATCAGACCTGAATCCATAAAGTACGTTGAAGAAAATATAGGAAAAACCCTCCACGACATTGAAGCTAAAGACATCTTCAAAGGTGAAACACCATTAACAAAGCAACTAGAAGAAAAGATAAACATATGTGACTACATGAAACTAAAGAGCTTCTGCACCTCAAAAGAAACAGTGACCAAGATAGAAAGGCAGTCCACAGAATGGGAAAGAATATTCACCCAATACCCATCTGATAAGGGGGTTAATATCCAGGATATATCAGGCACTGGTACAGCTATATAAGAAGAAAACAGCCAACCCCATAAAAAATGGGGAGAAGAGTTGAACAGAAACTTTGACAAGGAAGAAATCCGAATGGCCAAAAGGCATATGAAAAAATGCTCATCATCACTAATCATCAGAGAGATGCAAATCAAAACAACAATGAGATACCACCTCACACCACAGAGACTGGCCCATATTCAAAAGGGGTAAAAGCAACAAGTGCTGGCGTGGATGCGGGGAAAAAGGGGACTCTCATCCATTGTTGGTGGGAATGTCGACTTGTACAACCTTTCTGGAAAACAATATGGACATTCCTCCAAAGACTAGAAATTGAGCTCCCTTTTGACCCAGCCATACCACTCCTGGGAATATACCCTGGGAAGCCAAAAACACACAGCGGAAACACAATCCGCACTTTTATTTTCATAGCAGCACTATTCACAATAGCCAGAACCTGGAAACAACCAGTATGCCCGAGAACTGATGACTGGATAAAGAAACTGTGGTACATCTACACAATGGAATACTATGCAGCTGTCAGGAAAAATGAAGTTATGAAATTTGCCTATAAATGGATGGACATGGAAAGGATCATGTTGAGTGAAATTAGCCAGAAGGAAAGAGAGAGATATAGAATGACTGCATTTATTTGCATGACATAAATATATCAGGTAGTCTTACCGAAAGTGGAAATTACCGCAAACGTGAGGGAGTCAGAGGTTAGGTAAGACAGAGAAGGGAACATGTGTGAATAAATGTCGAAAGGGCTGATACCAACATAGAACTGAGCATTAAATACAGGCAAAAAAAATGCACATGACGGCTTCCCAAGTGTATGTAGTGCAACCTAAAATGTGAAGGAGAAGGAAGGGAGAGAGAGGGAGAAAGAACAGAGATAAAGAACCTGCCATTTAGGCAGGCTATGGGAGGGGGAGGTAATTGGGGGACATTGGTGGTGGGAAATGGGCACTGGTGGAGGGCGGGTGCTGGAACACTATGTGACCAAAACCTCCAAAACATGAACAAGGTTGTAATTGTATATCTCACGGTGGTATAATAAAATGTTTAATTAAAATAAAAAATAAAAGCAAAAATAAAATCCATGTCATATTTTCATCATTTTTACTATGAAACAATTTAGTTTAAAAAGTGCCAGATGTACACATTTCATACAGACTTTTTAAAATAAAAAAATTGTCACATTTTAGCTAATTTTTTAAAAAAAAATGAAATAGAAAAAAAATAAATAAAAACAAGATCTCAAAAAAAGTCTCTAACTACCAAAAAAATTTCCTCAATTCTATGTGCATTTGTACACAGTGATAAGAACTTTTTGATGTGCTTCCATTTTTGACGATGTGAGCTCTTTAATATATATGCTGTCATTGCCAGTGGTCAAGCAAATATGAACATTTGAATAAATAAAATATAATAAGCTATATTAAAAACAGGATACCATAATTCTCATAATTCTTCAGATTACCCTTGACTATTCTCTTTCAAAAAATCTTTATATTTGGCATAACATTTTCTTTTTTTTAGACAATATTCTTTTGAAGAAGAAATTTAGCAGCAAGTGGGTCTTCCCCATTTCCCCTGTTCTTCCGGATGGCCTGGCAGCCATACCTTTGCCCCCAGTCACCACCAGTTAAACATTTAACTTCAACTTTATCACCTCGTCAAAAAATTTGGAATTCCTAGGCCACACAATTGCATTTGCAGCCACACAACATCTCAAACTCTACAATATTGATAAACCAAGTAGCACACCACAATTGATCACTTGATCACTTGACATCCTGTTGTTCATCGATTTGCTCAGTGGGCACCAGTAACATTTCCATTTGACCCTATCACGTGCCAGTGTAGCCCAATGGCATCTGGTTGCTTCAGGAATACGAAGAGCCTCAAACCGTTCATTCAGGGTCTTGACAAAGCAGTCTGACCATCTTGTAGGTGGGCAGCCACGTGATCTTTTGACTCCCGTGGGATCTGGTCCGTAATGGCTCTAGTCCAGTGGTTGTCTCCAAATCACATTACATGTCCAGCCCATCTGATTTTCGTTGCCTTGGCAAACAAGACAGCACAATTAATGGCATGCAAATTAGAAGGCCACCAATAACAAAATGTAAATTCACACTTCCAATTAGTAATTTCTTATACAAGGGCTTAATGGTTCCACGGTGTGCTTGAGCAATCTAAGAAAACATTACTTGATCATTTTTAGCAAATTATCTATAACAAGCAATATAAAACAAAATATTGATGGTCTGCTACAGGGGCAGGTTTAAAGAATGGTTGGGAAAATTAGAAATTATGGTGGTGTGAAGTTGCAATGCTGGTGGGATTGGGGGTGAATATTGAATGTAACAAATACATAAATTAAAATTTAATACTCAGCTATCTATCCAAGCCCAATGATATTCAACAAAATCCCAGAGGAAATTAAGCAACAATATTAGAAGGGGGATGAGTTGATGCAGATGGCCTCATGGGGGATGACGTCTCCTGAGAGAATCAGCTCCCTCTACACTTGGTTCTCTTTCATTCGCCTATGAAATACCTACCACCCCCTGTCTGACATGATTTTAGCAGGACTAGACTGAATGCATTATATTCCTCTTCCTTTGAATGCTGAAGCAAGCATCCTTCATACTGAGGCTACAACTATGACCAAGAAATGCAGTCACAAATAAAGTCGTATTAAACTACTTTAAAATTGATTTACAAAATAATTTCATGGCTATTAGGAAACAAATCTGTAAATGATGTGAGCCAAATACTTTTCTATGCATATTTGAAAATTAGGAAGAGGTAAGCAACTCTTTCAAGGGCACAGTGAGAATTTATGATGGATTTTAGCACTTGAGTCCAGGTACCTAACTAATCTTTCTGTTTTTCTCAGCTTTTCCTTGTCTTATAGAATTTGGAACATTCAGATCACTGCCTAGAATGCAGCTTCTCTACAATTATTCATGTAATATTGAATGCCTCAATTTTTAATTTACCATTCACCCTTCAGAATTGACTATCACTTCTCTCCAAGGAGCAAGGTAAGCTACTGTATTCGGTTCACAGTAGAAATGCAAGGTGTTATTCATCCAGAAGTAGCAGGAAAAATATACACACAACAAATTATTTGAGCACAGAAAAGGACATTTCAAACATCTTTCTAAAATAATTAATTTAGGCTTGAGTGTAAAAGCTTCCATTCATAGGGAGTTTACTGATACTTATAAAAATTTAGCTTCCTTCTTAATAAAAAGGAAGAAGCAATGTTCCATTGAGAAGTTGTTAATTTATCTTGTTAGCTATCAGTTGGGTTCCTGTCCAAGGTAACAAAAAGAGGTGTGAAGTAATAATTCTCAACAAAGAAAATAAATTAGCAAGATTAAATTATAGCTAATTTTCCCCTATAATCTCATCATTATTATTACTAGCAAATTTTAAAAATGCAGTTAATAATATAGCTAAGATCACACAAAGATTTTGAAATCTTTTTATACTAATGATATAATTATAGAATGCCACGAAATTATATAACTTTTCCAATCCTAAATGCACTTAATGCTAACATTAAAAGAAACCATAATGTCCAAAATGGAAAGAGGGAGAGAGAGAGTGAGGGAGAGAAGAAGGAAAGTGCTGCCATAGACACAGGCTGAGAGGGGATACAGAAGAGGGACACTGGGGCCATTGGTGGGGAAATGCACACTGGTGAAGGAACTGGTATTGGAACATGGTATGACTGAAACCTAATCATGAACAACTTTGTCACTGTGTACTTCAAGGTAGTTCAATAAAATAGTAAAATAAATAAACCTGCGCATAGTACACAGGTTTCTATGTAACACTATTAGATAAGGTTAATTATGAAGCAGAAATTGTTCATGGAAAACTGCCAAATGTTTCTATACACTTTAACTTCACTATGACATCTCTTTCATTATATTTTCCCTTTACTTTGCATTGTTATAGGATATCTCACAATTCCCACGTAAAACTGATGGCCAACAGGACACAAGTGACACAGTTCATCCTGCTAGGACTCACAGATGCTCGGAACTCCAGATTCCCTCTTTATAATGTTCCTTTTCCTTTACCTCTTCACTGCAGTTGGAAATCTGGGCATGATCCTGTTGATTTTTCTTGGACTCTCGTCTCCATACCCCTATGTACTTCTTCCTTAACAGTCTTTCTCTGGTAGACTTTGGTTACTCCTCAGCTGTCACTACCAAGGTCATGTCTGGATTGCTTGTAGGAGACAAACTCATCTCCTACAATGCATGCGCTGCTCAGATGTTCTTCTTTGTAGCCTTTGCAACTGTAGAAAATTACCTCTTGGCATCAATGGCCTATGACCGCTATGCAGCCGTGTGCAAACCACTCCATTACACCACCACCATGACACCTGGTGCATGTGCAGCGCCTGACCATTGGCTCCTACATTTGTGGCTTCCTGAATTCATGTTTCCACGTTGGGGACATATTCAGTCTCTCCTACTGTAAACACAATGTAATTCATCACTTTTCTGTGATGTGCCGGCGGTCTTGGCTCTCTCTTGCTCTGACAAACACCTGAGTGAAGTTCTTTTGGTTTTTATGTCAAGCTTTAATGTCTTTTTGCTCTTCTGGTTATATTTATCTCCCTACTTTTTCATATTTATCACCATCTTGAGGTTGCACTCAACTCAGGGACATCAAAAGGCTTTGTCGACCTGTGCTTCTCACCTGGCCGCTGTCTCCATTTTCTATGGGACGGTCATCTTCATGTACCTACAGCCCAGTTCCAGTCATTCCATGGATACAGACAAAATGGCTTCTGTGTTTTATACTATGGTCATCCCCATGCTCAACCCGTGGTCTACAGTCTGAGAAACAAAGAGGTAAAAGGTGCATTCAAGAAGATGGTTGAGAGGCAAAACTGTCAATGGGAATGTGATTTTAATATGGGAGTAAACGCAACACCTGATATTATTCCTCTCTGTCTTTCCCATCACCCTTTCAAAACCCAACACTGTGTTTAAACTCCTTGAAATATATTCAAGTTTGCATTCTAATTGCTCCTTGAATTATAAAAATAATCTATTGTCTTTTTAAATGAAAAGTATACTCAGAAATTAAATATCTGTGTGGAAAATGGCGAAAGGGGAACATTAGAAATTTTAGAACCTGTGTGGCAAACTTATCAATACTCAATTTATTTGATTATTCCATTTAGACTTTCTTTACCACAGGATCATGAAACCCTGCATAGAAAATAGAAACAAATAATTCTATGTACAAAGGCAACACATTGGAGTGAGAAATTAGTCAAAAGGGAATATGGTTAGTTTGAGATAAAACACAATTGGGGCGGAGCAATAGTACAGCAGGTAGAGCGGCTGCCTTGCATGCAGCTGACCTGGGCTTGATCCTCGGCATCCCATATGGTCCCACAAGCACCACCAGGAGTGATTACTGAGTGCAGAGCCAGGAGTAACTCCTGAGCATTGCCGGGTATGACTCAAAAAGCAAAATAAACTAACACAATTGGAAATCAAATGTCAAAGTAAATTTATAACCAAATGTAATGATTTCTTTTTGTTAACTATTAAAGATTTTAAATAGAAAAAAGGATTGTAATTTTAAGCAAAAGTATGTGTTATGGCCTATTTTATCGGAGACATACATTAATATTGTATCTATTCTACCTGACTTATTTTATAAATCAGGTTCATATTGTAATTTTCAAAAAATAAAATAATTTCATAAATTATATAGCCTTTTAGAAGCTTTATTTCCAGTGTTGCACACAATATGCTTTGACAAATGTGTACAGAATTGTATCCTGAGCACAGAGCCAGGAATAAGCCCTGAGTACCTCTGGGTGTAGGCCCAAAGCAAAACAAAACTAATTACATCCATAAGTATTGTATGTTTCCTACAGAGTATTTCAATGCCCTAAAAATCGTGGTATGTTTAGTCTAGTCTTCCTTCTCTCCACCAAATCCTGGTCATTTTGCTATCCTCATAGTTTTTTTTTTCAGAATGTCATATAATTAGAACCATGCAATACATATGTAGCCTTTTATATTGCTTCTTTACATAAAAATACATATAAAGGCCCTCTGTGTATTCTCATGTTCTCATGAGTTTATAGCTCTGTGTTTTTAGCCTGTACAATTTAGTACAAGTGCTAACAAAAGTTTACCTTATTTTAAGCTACTGGAAGATATTTTGATTGCTTTTAGTTTAGGCAATTTCATATAAAGTTTCCCTATGTGTTGAGAGGCAGAGTTTTGAGTAGATGCAAATTTTTAACTCATTTTGGTAAATACCATTGACAATTATAACTGCATCATATAGTAGGAATACA
>JAJIBD010013298.1:0-30134 GCA_021461705.1 Cryptotis parvus | reverse complement strand
CTCTAAATATACGTCGAACACTCAATGTTTTATTGATGACTTATTTTCCCTAAACAAATACCATCTATCCTGTGGGCCAATAATTTGTAATCGTTACATGTGAGCACAGCATTTTAAGTACTACCTTCTTTGGGTCCCATTTATTAGTCCTAGAGTACCTGCTGCTAAAATCCATATAAGACTAGATATCTAGACTTAGATATCAAATATACTAGATATCTAGATTTAGATATCAAATACCTAAAGAGCATATCCAAATTCTAATGGCTTTTCCAATAAGATGCCCCATTTGAGTTCTGCTCTTGATTTGCTTTCATTACTCATTAATACATCATTTGTGGCACCACCCAACAGTACACCAAATTATGATATAAACACAGGCCTAAGCATTCTATCCTGTTAAGGTCAAGGTTTCTCACCAGGAAATGCTGCCCAATGTAGTGGAAAAGTACATAACTAGCATCAAATATCTGTTTCCATGTGAGACAGTTCTTGCTAACTACTACATCATACAGTAGCCAGAAAGTAAGTGAAAAAATACCTGGGTTCCATTGCCAGTATTTCAAGGTGATTATGAAGAAGCTTGGTAGCACCATCCTGAAAAGTTTTTGGTAAAGCTCCTAATAACATTGTGAACTCGGGGTATTGAGTTCAAATAAGGGAAATCAGCACTGACTGTGCTGCCTAGAAAAACAGATAAAGATCAATAATATAGTCTGGTTAAAGAAAGGAAATAGCTTTGCTCATTTAATGTTTCTGCTCAACAGTAAAACACTGGGGGAAAAGATTATTTTCCCTTTTAGTACAGTCTTCAGAATTTTTATCCCCCAGCCCCAAAAAAGGCATTTTCTTTCTTTAAAAAATAATGAGATAGGGGCCGGAGCGATAGCCCAGCGGTAGGGGCGTTTGCCTTGCATGCGGCCAGCCTCTAGCCGGCCCGGGTTCGATCCCCGGCATTCCATATGGTCCCCCGAGCACTGCTAGGAGTAATTCCTGAGTGCAGAGCCAGGAGTAACCCCTGAGCATTGCCGGGTGTGACCAAAAAAAAAAAAAAAAAAAGAGATAGGGGACGGGGACGGAGCGATAGCCCAGCGGGTAGGGCGTTTGCCTTGCATGCAGCCGGCCTGTGCCGGCCGGGTTCGATCCCGGCATTCCATATGGTCCCTGAGCACCGCCAGGGAGTAATTCCCTGAGTGCAGAGCCAGGAGTAACCCCTGAGCATTGCCGGGTGTGACCCAAAAAGCAAAAAAAAAAAAAAAAAAAAAAAAGATTTTGTGATTTACAATACTGCTACTAATGGTTTCTCATGTATACTTCCAATACCCATCACCAGTGTACCTCCCTCCTTTTCCATTCCTCCCCTCCCCTCCCACTAATTGTGTAGATCAGTTCTCCTGTTGTGTTGTCTTTGGTCCTTTGCTTTTGTAGTCTTTGTCTTTAAGTCCCACACATGAGAGTTCATCCCTGTATCTGTCTCCATCTGTCTATCCTATCCATCCATATTCATCTATCTATCTAATTCTTTATTTATTTATTTATTTATTTATTTATTTATTTATTTATTTATTTTTTGCTTTTTGGGTCACACCCGGCGATGCTCAGGGGTTACTCCTGGCTATGCACTCAGGAATTACTCCTGGCGGTGCTCGGGGACCATATGGGATGCCGGGGATCGAACCCAGGCCGGCACAGGCCAGCCAGGCAAGCGCAAACCTACCTGCTGGGCTATCGCCTCCAGCCCCTATCTATCTAATTCTAATTCCCTCTCGCTTTCTCTCTCTCCATCCATCCATCCATCCATCCATCCATCCATCCATCCATCCATCCATCCATCCATCCATCCATCCATCCATCCATCCATCCATCCATCCATCCATCCATCCATCCATCCATCCATCCATCCATCCTTCCTTCCTTCCTTCCATCCATCCTTCCTTCCTTCCTTCCTTCCTTCCTTCCTTCCTTCCTTCCTTCCTTCCTTCCTTCCTTCCTTCCTTCCATCCATCCATCCATCCATCCATCCATCCATTCATCCATCCATCCATCCATCCATCCATCCCAACTTTTTTTTTCTGTCAAAGCTGTTTTCTTTTATCTTTTTTAAAATATTTTATTATACCACTGTGAGATACACAATTACAAAGATGTTCATAAGATGTTCATATTTGGGTTTAGGTCATATAGTGTTCCAGCACCCATCCCTCCACCAGTGCCCACTTCCCACCACCAATGTCCCCAATTCCCTCCCCCTCCCTAGCCTGCCTCTATGGCAGGTTCTTTATTCTCTCTTTCTCTCTATCTCTTTTTTTTTACCTTCCCTTCCACATAGTGGATTACAATACATACATTAAGAGGTTGTCATGTGCACCTTTTTGCCTGTATTTAATGCTCAGTTCTAGGTTGGTATTAGCACTTATCTCAACTTCTTGAGCCATTCATTCACACTTAGGATTTGGGCTATTTTCATATCTTGGCTATTATTACTGAGTTATAATATTATATTGAATTATAATAGCCTATTTCATGTATACACTATTATACTGAGTGTGATGTTGTAATATTATATTACATTGAGTTACAATAGCATATTTCATGTATAGGCTATTGTACTGAGTGTGTGTTATTATGAAGTGGTACTGCTGAGTTGTAGGGTAATTCTATTCCTATTTATTTATTTTGGATTGATATCTTTACAGAAAGTGATATGAACCAGAGGACATTCCCACCAATAGTGACTGATGGTTCTTTTCGTTTTGTTTTGTTTTTGGGTCACACCCAGCGGTGCTCAGGGGTTAATCCTGGTGGTGCTCGGAGGACCATATGGGATGCCAGGGATTGAACCTGGGTCAGCGTGCAAGGCAAATGCACTCTCTGCTGTAATATTACTCTAGCCCCCTGAATGATGGTTCTTTTCACATCATAACCTTGCTAAACACTGGCCACTTCTAGACTTTTGAATATGTACTATCACTGGTGTGAGATGGTAATTTCATTATTGTTTTGATTTGTATTTATCTAATCATGATGTAAAAATTAGCACAGGAAAAAGATGTTATGTGCTTTCAAATTTCTGTTGGAAAAAAATTTTTTTGGGGAGGGGGGCCATACCTGACAGTGCTCAGGGCTTACTCCTGAGTCTGTACTCAAGGATCACTCCTGGTAGTGCCTGGGGATGGTTAAGTGCTGCCCCAGGTTAGCTGCGTGCAGGGCAAAGGCCTTAACCACTACTATTCCTCCAGCCCCCAATTCTTTTAACCTATTATTTATTTTTTGAAGTTAAGGGAATAGAGAGGCCTGGTAAAAAGCTCAAAGGGCTAGAGACCACATGGTTCTTGTCCACACAGCCCACAGAGGTGGGCTGAGTACTGCAGAAATGGCTCTCGGGCCCCCTGAGCACCTGCTTGGGAGGAAGCTCTACTCCCGTGAATGTTTATAAAAAATGTTGCAAGAACCACCCAATCAATGGGAAAGACACACCAGTTTCGAGGCTTACCCTGTCTTGTTACAAGGAGAAAGATGGATGGATATACAGAAGTATTATGCCTATGTCCCATGAAAGTCATCCAGAGCAAATCAGTATTTTACTCCATTTCTCAGACTGCAATTTTTTTTTTTTTTGGTGGTTGGTGGGGGGCGTTGCGGCATACCTGACAATGCTCAAGGGTTACTCCTGGCTCTGTGCTCAGGAATCACTCTTGGGGTGCTTGAGGGGCCACACTGGATCCCAGACATCCAGCAATGCTCAGGGGTTATTCCTGACTCTGCAATCAGGAATTATTCTTGGTGGTGCTGGGGACCACATGGAATGCCCAGGATTGAACCTGGGCCGGATGCATACAAGGCAAATGTCCTACTACTGGACCATTGCTCCAGCCCAGAATGTAATTCTTAAATCAGTCAAGTCTAGCATCTCAAGGAAGATGCAGTTAGACATCTACACTGTGACTCGAACAACACTCTAATGTTATTGTGGAAATGGGACTAAATCAAAGCTTACTTCGATCAGGTAAGAAAATACATGAACATCTTTGTAATTGTAAATCTCACGGTGGTAATAATAAAAATATTAAAAAATCAATACCTTTTTCAACAAGTCAAAGTCTGAAACTCAGAATAGTAAACACTTAATTGAAGGCTGCAGGAGAAGGCTGCCCTCAAGAGTAAGGAAGTGTGGGGCGGGAGGCGATAGCCCAGCGGGTAGGGGCGCTTGCCTTGCACGCGGCCGGCCCATGCTGGCCCGGGTTCGATCCCGGCATCCCATATGGTCCCCGAGCACCGCCAGGAGTGAGTCCTGAGTGCAGAGCCAGGAGAAACCCCTGAGCATTGCCGGGTGTGACCCAAAAAGCAAAAAAAAAAAAAAAAAAAAGAAAAGGAAGTGTGTTGGATACCCCCTGCTGCCCACGTGCCATAGTAATCCTGGCAGCTCTCCCTTACTCCACTCAATGAAAATTTAAGTGGACTATGTTTATGGCATTTGAAAAAGAAAATGGGGGAATGGTTCAATTTGTCCAGGTGGAGGAATGGAAATACGATACAAGACAGCTTGAAACGGATGTAGCTGTAACAGGAAGCTAATGAGAGGTCCATCATATACGGCTGAAGGAAGCATCAACATACCCAGTGTGGTTCAATGTTAACTCTGCCTAAAGACGCTTCACTGGAAACAGAACATTAGGATCCTTTGACCTTTTTTTTTTTTTTTTTTTGGTGGGGAGAGGAGAGGAGAAGATATATGGGGCTACCTTGAGAGAACCCCAAGTTAATTTGAGCAAATGAATAAATGACTGCTGAAATATACTTTACTATGGAGTTTACTGCCTGAGATTCAGTTGTAATTTGTTCCTTGACACAATCAATCCAGCTCTTCCCAAATCTTTTTTTTTTTTTTTTTTGCCTTTTTGGGTCACACCCGGCAATGATCAGGGGCTACCCTGGCTCTGCACTCAGGAATTACTCCTGGCGGTGCTCGGGGACCATATGGGATGCCGGGATCGAACCCAGGCCGGCAGAGGCCGGCCGCGTGCAAGGCAAATGCCCTACCGCTGGGCTATTGCTCCAGCCCCCAAATCTTCGTCAACTGAATGTCATTTCCTCATGACCTGAGATGATATCCTGATTATGAACTAATCTCCTAAATAAATCTGTCTCTGGACCTAGCTTGACGTTTCATTGACCTAACTGTGAACTTCTACCTTAAATAATACAGACTAACTGGCACACATCCAAAAGACCAAGAACAACAAGTGCTGGCGTGGATGCGGGGAAAAAAAGGGACTCTCATTCATTGTTAGTGGTCCAGCCTTTTGGACATTCCCCACCAAACTAGAAATTTAGCTCTCATTTGACCCAGAGATACCGCTCCTGGGAATATAACCTAGCAGCCCAAAAACACACCGTAGAACCCCCATTTGCAATTCTATGTTCATTGAAGCATTGTTCACAATAGCCAGAATCTGTAAACAATCTGAGTGACTGAGAAGAGATGAATAGATAAAGAAACTACGGTATAGCTACACAACAGAATACTATGCTCCTGCTGGGAAAAATGAAATCACGAAATTTGCTATACATCGATGGACATGTAGATTATCATGGAGTGAAATTAGTCAGAGGAAGAGTACAAGTATAGAATGACTTCATTCATTTGTGGGATATTTAAAAAAATAGTATGAGACCAATATCCAAGGCCAGGTAAAATAGGGACTAGGAGGATCTGCCAATGGTTGGAATCTACCACAAGTGTGTGGGGCTTGAGAGTAGGTAGAAGGAGAAGGGACCAGTTTGTCAACAGCAGTTGGAAATGGTAATGCTAGACCAGAACTGAGTACTGAAAGCCGGTGAAAGGACATGTGTGATAACCTTTCAATGTCTGTACTGCAAACCACAATGTGCAGAAGGCGGGGTTGGAGAATGGAAGAGGCGAGACAGGGGAAAAAGAAGGGGTGCGGCCACAGAGGCGGGGGAGGGAAACTGGGCACACTGGTGTTGGGAAATGTGCACTGGTGGACAGATGGGCGTTGGAACACTGTATGACTAAAATGCAACCCTGAACAGCTTTGTGATGCTCTATCTCATGGTGACTTAATACAAATAAATAAACAATGCATATTTAAACCACTATATATTTAGAATATTCTTTTAAGTTTTCAATTTCAATACCGTACTTGGTCACTAGACACATTTCGCATTCATTATAAAATAGTTTTTCAGGACTGGGGAGATGACTAAAGGGCTGATGCACAGGCACTGCGTGAGGAAGGCCCAGCTCTGACCCCAGCACCCCACGGTCCCCTAAGGCACCCCCAGAGCAGACCTTGACCTTCCACATAGTGCAGCTTCTCCCACCCCCAATATTCCTGCAAGTCTTTGAATAAAGATAAAACATTCATACACATTTTGAAATATTAACCCAGTTTTGAAAAAGATTTTATAATTCTCCACTGCCCTATTCAGTTCTCAGAGGATTCCTGTTTGCAGTGTTCTGGCAGGTATTTGCAGACGTTAACAATTATTTCTAGATTAGATTAAGACAGATTCTGGTAATTTCCTACAATATGTGAATCAAGTTTCCTTTCTCCTCCCATTTTTGCTTTCACTGAGCCTGGGTCACACACACACTGGGCTGTGGTGCTCTCTGGGGCCCGGAGCCCTCTGGCTACACCTCTGGACTGCAGCGCTCACGGGGTCGCCCTCACAACTAGGGATCATACTTGGTTTGTGGTATGGTGCGGATTGGATCCTTGGCACTGCCCAGTCCCCTCAACACTGAGCTGGGAGCAGCCCCCGGCAACAGAAAACAAAAAGGCACATACCTTTCTGACATCAGAACTTTTGGGTTCTGTTGTCCACGTGATAACCCGAGACACTGCCAGGCGAGTTTCACTGGAATTGACAAAATCTCCTGGATCCATCTGTTTTGCCAGAGTCTCTATATATTTAAGGATAGCAACTTTTACCTGTGGGGAGGTAAGCATGAGTTAACATACAGAAAGGAAAATGATGGAGCAAGAGTCTGATTCCTGTACACCTCCCCTTTCTGCTTCCGGTGAAAAACAAAACAAAACACAACACAACAAAGGGATCAGTTCGCATTATTCATTTTTATTCATTATTATTCATTATTCTTCATTATTCATTTCTTAATGAATACATAACTCTGGTTTTATTTCTAACTTTGAAACAAAACCAGAGTTAACCTATCACCATCCTGGGTAAAATGAAGGATGAAGGGGTTATGGTTAACTTGGCAGTATTAGGCGCCACTGACTTAAGACAGCACGTACTATTTGAGATGGCTGAAATCATGTCAACTCTGGGTATGAAGAGCTGAAGGTGACTAGTCAAAGAATAAACATCAATATACTGTTAACTTGCCACCATCAGTGCTCCCACTGACACGAGTGACTGCAGTGTCTGGGTAATTTATAGAGGCAATGCAAAGCCTTAAAAGGGCTTCAAGATAACATGTGTTCGCCATGCCAGTAGGTAAAATACCACAGTGCACACAAAATCACATTTGAGAGCACAAGTTTTAGTCAGATCTTTGAAAAGGGAATGTGCATCATCTCTAATCTTAGTAACACAAACTGGCATTCTTCAGAGATGAAAAATAATACAATTGCTAAACTGTACAATCCTACATGTTTGCCAAGTGGAGAAAAAGAGGTCAACAAAAAATATCACTTTAAAAAAATATTACTCACTCAAATAAAATAATTCTGCATTGCCCTTTCCACCTATTCTATTGCTCCTTCTTTTGACATTTAAACACATGATACTCTGTGGGAGATACAAAATTTAATCCAAATATGCATGTTTTCTGAAAGATACATTATGTTTTAATAAGTAATTTTAATATACCATATACTGTATAATCCTGGTTTTAATTTATTTAATTAAAAACTTTTGAGGACAGAAAGAAAGTAGAGGGGTTGATCCAAAGCATCACACACAGTACCCTGAATGTGCCAGGATTAAGAGTTGAGTACAGCTGGTATGGTCAAACCCCAAATCTACAAAAATTTTTTTGGGGGGTCACACCAGGCAATGCTAAGGGGTTATTCTTGGCTCTACTCAGGAGTTACTCCTGGAGGTGTTTGGGGAACCACATGGGATGCCAGGGATCGAAGCTGGGTGTGCTGCATGCAAGACAAATGTCCTACCTGCTGTTCTATCACTCTGGCCCCCCACCATCCACGCTCTTTTTTATGGTTTTGGATCATACTCTCAGTGCTCAGGGGCTACTCCAGGCTCAGTGCTTTCTGAGGGTACTCCCAGTGGTACTCCCACTCGGGACCATTTTGTCCTGGAAATTAAATCCAGGGCCTCAAACATTCAAGGCAAGTGCCCTAGCATCGAGCGACATCCTTTGATCCCATAAGCACTTAAGCTTTTTTTGTTTGTTTTTTAGTCACACCTGATGGTGCACAGAGCTTACTCCTGTCTCTGTACTCAGGAATCACTTCTGGTGGGCTCAGGGGTTCACATGGGATGGTGGGGCTTGAACCCAGGGTTGGCAGTACGGAATGCAAGGCCCCTAACCCTTGATGCTATTGCTCCAGGCCAGCACTTTTTCCTTTCCATTTTTTTTATAGTGCTGAGGATCAGACACTATTGGTGAGTCACAGCCTGGGTAAGACACTTGCCTGGTATGTGGCCAACTCAGGCTTGATCCTCGACACTGAATACTGCCTTCTGATCCCTGTCAGGTGAGACCCCTCTGAGAACAGAGCTGGATGCAGACTCCAAACAAAACCAAAACATTACTACCATCATCATCATTATTGTTTTGGTTTTAGGGCCACCCTAGCAGTGCTCGGGAACCGAGGGGCTGGGATTGAATTTAGACCTCCCAAATGTAAAGCAGGCACGTCAGTTCTTTGAATCATCTCCCGAGGCTCAGTTCTTTATACTCTCCTCCTATCATCCATCTGAAAGTCACTTCTGACTGGGCCTGGAGCAACAGCATAGTGGGAAGGGCATCTGCCTTATATGCAGCTGACCTGGGTTCAATCCCCCACCATCCCCTATGGTTCCCCGCGCACCACCAGGAGTAATTCCTGAGTGCAGAGCCAGGAGCAACCTCTGAGCATTGTCGGGTGTGACCCAAAAAAGCGAAAATATAATTAGTTATTTTAAAAAAGAAGACACTTATGAGTGGCATAAGGGATGGCCTCAACATTATTCTTTGTAAAACATGAATTTAAAAAGAGATTTTCCTCTTCAACCCTCTGCATATACATGTCTAGATAACATGTATGTAACCAACATAGGAACAGTTTATGACACCAGTCTTGAGTATAATGCTTAAAGTTGCAAAGTTAATTTTGAATGAATCTACTTTCTATTTCCCTGTCTCCTTTCTCTTCTACCTTCAGCCATTCTGTTCTCACAATTAACTCACCTAGCACCTGAACGTCTTATGCTAAAGGTTTTAGACCTTTATTTCCACTGCCCTATAAAATATCTCCACAGATGTTTTCCACATCACTTGAATACCTATCGTTGGTCCTTAAAATGTAGTCCTTGTTACAGTATACAACTTATTATACATTATAGATAACAATAAAATTATGCTTTAAACTCCTAGAAATGCTTTGCACAATGGCTTGCACAAAGAATGAGTTAAAAAGTGTTTTAAATAATATCAAGTAAATTATTTTTCTCCTTCAGGTCATTTTTCATAATTAGACGAGATCCTTTGACAAAAACGACTCAGAAAACATTTTGTTGAATATAAGTCAATCCTGGTAAGAAACATAATTATGAATTTAAGACAAAATCATATTTAGCAACTGCAATTCTGGGCAGTAATGCGTATGGAAATATATTTCGTGCAAAACAGAGCAGAAAAATGAGTCTTATAAATGCACATATGCTTGTTATTTCCTGAATTTAATCTCTTTTTTAAAAAAAAATCACTAAAAAGGAAATCTTTGGTAATGCTTTTATACCAAAGTTATACTTTTATATTCAGTATATTCAGTTATAGTTTTATATTATTTTCCCTTTATGACGAATTTAATCAAACCAGATTAAAAATTTTTTGAAATCCAATTTGATTCTACCTACTTCTCATATAAATTAACTGGAGGATGTGTGCTATAACTGAAAAATTCTGTTTACTTAATATTTTTGCTTTATGGGTTACACCTGGAGCTGCTCAGGGGTTACTCCTGGCTCTTCATTCAGGAATTACTCCTGAATGGTGTAATGCTCAGGGAACCATCTGGGATGCCAGGGGAACGAACCCGGTCGGCCGCATGCAACGCAAACGCCCTACCCGCTGTGTTATCGCTCCGGCCCACAAGTGAAAAATTCTAATTCTAAATTTCATGCACACATCAAAGTAATCACATTTCAAAAACCAAAAAGTTACTATTCCAGTATAGAAAAGTGAACAATGAAACTGAAATAAAACTTAAAAATATTTACTAACTAAAGTAAATACTATATAGGCAAAACTGATATTTTGCCAAATATGGCTATTTATATTCCTAAATTTAAAAAAAAAGTATTGGGAAATCACAAACATAAATTAGACAAGACTTTATAGAGCAAGTTTGCATACCAGCCGAGGGTTAGATGGCCATACTTTTATTGCCTTTTAAATGTGTATCCCCATTAAATTTCTCCAAGGGATAGTCTGGCATTTGTGTAACATTTGAAATAAAATCTGTGCATGCTTTGAAGGCTTATAAAGGTTAGTAGTTGAATAGATGCATACAAACATAATCCGAAACACTGCAGAACTTGTAAAGAGCGTTAAGAAAAGAAAAGAATGAAGATTAAATCAAAACAAAAAAAACCTTGGAGCTCCAAAAAGAGTGAATCTGGTCCCAAGTGCTGGCTTGGCTGTCTGAAAGTTTATAAAAACAAGATCCACTGATTGAACAATTTCTTGTGTGACAGAAATACAAATATCAACATAACTTTAGTAGTAAAATATTTCGATTCCTTACAATTGACTTTTGAAAGATTTCACTTTTTTTTTTTTTACCTTCAAGCTTGGTGTTTGGGTCTGATCAACTGTAAATCTCATTAGAATATTAAACTGAAGATCATTTGGAAAAGATTCTCTGAAAGTAGAAAACAACAAAAAATTAAGTCAGCAAATGCTTAGCAAAATTAAACAGATTACGCTTAATGCTAAAAGATGTCATTCAAAACATGTCTGGCATTGTCTCTGAATTTGATACAGTTTATGTGGTACAGGAAACAATAAAAGCTATTCCTAGAGAAATTTTTTTTTTGAGGGGGAACACACCCAACTGAGCTCAGGGCTTACTCCTAGCTCTGTGCTTGGGGATCAGTCCTGGGCTCGGGGACCAACATGTTGTCAGAGATAGAACCTGGGTAGCTGGGTGTAAGGTAAGCAGCCTACCTGCTGTACTATTTCTCTAGTCCTCCTACCTGCTGTACTATTTCTCTAGTCCTCCTACCTGCTGTACTATTTCTCTAGTCCTGCCGCCCCACCGAAGAATCAACATTCGAATTTATATAGTGTGGGTAGTTAAAAAAAAAAACAAAAAAGAACACTGTAAGTAAATAGTCTGTCTTGCAGAACTACGGATTTAACCAGAAAAGCATTTTCAGCTGAAAGTTATGAGATGTTTCCCCACACCTAGAATCTGAGTTCTAGACTCACCTCAGCTTATTTTTTTTTTTTTTTTTTTTTTTTTGCTTTTTTGGGTCACACCCGGCAATGCTCAGGGTTTCTCCTGGCTCTTTGCTCAGGAATTACTCCTGGCGGTGCTCAGGGGACCATATGGGATGCCGGGATCGAACCCAGACCGGCACAGGCCGGCCTCGTGCAAGGCAAATGCCCTACCCGCTGGGCTATCGCCCGCCCACCTCAGCTTATTTAGTAAGAGAAATCTGAAATAAATCACTTGAATTTATCTATGTAAGAAAGTAGAAATATATCACTGGTTCAAAATCTTCTAAAATAGATTCTATTCTGAATATTTAAACGCATAAGAAAACATTTTTAAACTTAAGAATTTTAAAAATTTTTATATTTTTAAAATATATAAAAATGGAATAAAATCTTTAATTTTACAGACAAATCTAAAAAGACCTAAGTTTAAAAAATTTTTTTTTTTCTCTTTTGGTCACACCTGGCAATGTACAGGGGTTACTCCTGTCTCTGCACTCGAAATTACTCCTGGCAATGCTCATGGGGTTTATATGGGATGCCGGGATTGAATTCAGGTCGGCCGCATGCAAGGCAAATACCCTACCTACTGTACTATCGCTCTGACCCTACAGATACATCTTAATATAAAATATCACTTTGAACTATTTAAATGAACAATTTACAATGCTAGTAAAATTTTATAAAAAGAAACAGTGGTGATCAAAGGTCAATGTACATAAAATAGGTTACGGGAATATGCATCATAATCACTTGAAAGCATTTAGAAATCTGGGTTTTTAACATAGAAACTAATTATTTCTGATTACTATCACATAAACGAAGTGGATGAGAAAGAATTACCTTGTCACATCAAGAGCTTTCTGAACTTTTGCCTGAACAGACCCAAGCAAATCAGCACCCATTTTTTTTAGCAGTTGCGTCAGCAGTACAAACAACCAATCTTGAAGATCATCTTTGTGGACTTGTATGAAGTCCACTAGCGTTTCCAAAAACATGCTGAATACCTACAGTTGATAAATGGGGCAAGGGGGAGAAAAAGGAGGACATATTGACCTCTCTGATCAACCCAAGACCAAAAGAGAAGGGAATACAGGAGTCAGAGGCACAGCGATTGGCAGCCAAGCGGAAAAACAATCTCTCTTGCTTTTCATTGAACTCTGTGATAACAAGAGTACGTCTTAACTGTTATCCAACTTCTGCTGAAGTTCGACAATTAGCTATTCCATGCAGCATCACTTGGTAAAGAAATCTTTGCCATAATGGCTGGCACACCTAACGGTGTCAATAATGCCCCAGCTTTAACTAGCTAAATGGAAAGGCATTTTATGTGACATCTAGGATGACCTCCTGCGCATCAGTGACTCTCAGCAATTTGGAAAAGTGGTAAGGAGGATGACTATGTGACCGTTCCCTCACAGCAGCTTAAGGTACCTTAAGGTACAAGGTATGCTGGAGTGATAGGTTTATCACGATGCCTTAGAATTCTCAAAATGTCACATGTCACAATTTTTTGGGGGATATGGATGTATTTATAAAAACTGCCCCAAAGGTAATTTTAAATGATCTAGGATAACTACAGCTGTAAGGAAAATAAATCTGGGATATAAAACTACAATTAGTTTTGAGGGATTTCCAAAAAGTTCAAGATGGATGCTAAGTCTCCATTTCTACTGAAGAATTTCACACTTGATTCCAATACCAACCTACTAGTTTGATAAAGGGGAAACATATTTTTTAGGGAAGGGATGCTGATTTTCATAAGTGGTATATTTCATTAAGATACTCATGAACAGGGACCCATCTTAAGGTTCTATCTCTTAATAAGAAATTCAACACCAGAATGGCATTTATTTCTAGCTAAAGAGAGAGAAAAAAAACGCCTCACACATGTCTGTTCCCTTGTCTGATAATAGTCAATGATCTCAGGAGATGACTCAGGGATGAGAGTTAATTCAAGAGGCCGGAGCGGAAGTTCCACACTCAGGAGGCCCTGAGCAGCACCGCATGCAGCTAAGAAGGCATGATGTGTCGGGGGAATAAGTAACCTCAAATGAAACTGGGGTACCTGCTATTAAGGCAGCATGGGGGTGGGCAGGAGGGGGGGGGGGTACATTGGTGGTGGAAATGGGGCACTGGTGGAGGGATGGGTGCTGGTATACTGTATTACCAAGAACCAATTATGAACACCTTTGTAATTGTATGTCTCACTGTGGTATAATAAAAAAATTAAAAAAAAAACATTTAAGAGAAAAAAAAAATAAGTAACCTCAAAGGATTTGAGGAGAGTTTTGTTCTCAACATACTTCCTCTAAATTTTCTTTATACAGTAGTACCACGAATTCTCTTAGGAGAAATCCCTCTTAGAAATGAAGAATTTTCTCTAGCAGAATTACAACTAAACAGCTTCTGACGCAGATGAAACCAAAATTTGCTTAGGGTCTTGTCAAGATCTGAGTTTATTTCCTTCAAGGAGACATCTGAGTCCCCTAAGCCAAAATACCTTCTGATTAGATAAAATGTGAACTGAACTGAATAAAAATGTGAGCACGTAATTTAATTCTGTATATAGAATTTTTTAAAAAATACTTATATGCTATCTTTGATGGCACACCCCCAAACAGGCATGCACATATGGAAATATATATCCAACTTAGATATCTATCTGAAGAAAGGGGAAAATTAATATGCTACTGGAAACAAGGGCTAATAATTCATTTTCAGAAGAAAAACTTGAGAATTGCTGCTCTGTAAACTGTTTTGTTTGCTTTTCTCGGATGATTTAGTAAGACATAAAAAAATTAAAGTATTTATGGGGGAAGTTGAGACTAATAAAGATAATAACTGTAACCTGTGTATGATTTTTAAGAAATAATTCAATAGAACCAGTCTTCAGTGTGATTTATCTTTGATCCCATAATCTCACAGCTAATTTATTGAAGAAAATATTAAATGTTATTACAATTGAGGCAGTCTTTGTTTTGGCGAGGGTTGGGGGACTGCAAGAGGAACAGGAGGTGCCAAGACCCCCCCACACGCAGAGTCTGTGCTCAGCCCATTCGACTCTCTGTTCAGCCTCAAGCAACTTTTCCTAAGCTTACTTCTATCATAGGTGTGCCAGCCATCAAATACAGAACAGAAGAACGTAATCAAATTAGATTCATTAGTAGATTAAAAGCACATCTCCAAACAGAATGATAGTCTGCATAACTGCAAATAGCGTTTCGTGGATTGCAAAGGGTCCAACACTGCATGAACTCTTTGGGAGAGAAAATAGAGAAAAAAGGGTTAATTGCACAGTCATGCAGCAAAGTTAGGTTTCCAACAAATATTGAACCAACTTACTCTCTATTGAGAGTTCCAACACAGGGGACAGCATGCAAAAAGAAAAAAAAAAAAGAAAGAAAAAAGAAAAAACACACAAATTAGTCGCCATCAATGCAAAGTTCCTGTAAGGAAGAAAAACACTTAGAAAATGAAAGTGACATGTTTTTTGAAACTTTATGATAAACTCAAAATTGTTTAAAAAACAAGAGTTTAATGAGTATTATGGAAGAGCATGTTTTTCCTATGTGATCCTCTCATCTTACTAAAGAAACTAGTGTCTTTGAGGCTTAATTTCTATAAAGACTGTTAAGACCCATGACCACATGCCCCATTTCTGAAGAGCCAACATTTGCTCCAAAACACGGTATCTAAAAGTTCTTCCTTTCCCCCCTTTAGATGGCGCCTCCTCTCCTGCCTGCAAAATATGTCCTCTAGCCTGCCAAGCTCTTAGACCCTCTCCTTTCCTCCCGCTCTGATGTCAGACACTAAATTCAGGGGCGCCACACATGTAAGGCCTCTGTGCTCAGGGATCATTCCTGCCAGTGCTCGGTGCACTGTGTGGGGTTCTAGGGATAGAGCACAGATCAGTTTCGTGCAGGCAAATGTCCTACCTTCTGTACTGTCACTCCAGCCCCTGATGCAACTTTTTGTTTCTCCCAGGTATGTGTGACTGTCACTTGATTCTAGCACTGTAGGCAGCCCAGCCATCCAGAACACTCTTTAGAAGAGCAGCTGCAGGGTACTCCAGATGCCCTGCCTTAGAGGCCCAGACTGAACACCTACCCAAGCCTGTAAGACTCAGAAGTCTGGGGCCGGAGCAATAGTCCAGTGGGTAAGGCGTTTGCCTTGCAAGTGGCGAACCCAGCATCCCATATGGTCCCCTGAGCACCGCCAAGAGTAATTCCTGAGTGCAGAGCCAGGAGTGACCCCTGAGCACTGCCGGGTGTGACCCAAAAAGAAAAAAAAAGACTCAGAAGTCTAACTTGGAAGAAATAGGAGCAAAAAAGGAAATTCAAAGCACATACCTCTTTTCTCTTAGTTTCAGAGTCAGACACCAAAGAGGGACGGCTTTGGCATCTGGCACACCTTACATTTGAGGGAGAAAAAGGGCCTTGAAAGGTCAAAGTGAAAACTGCCCCAAACTCCTTAATTTTTCAAATTTACTAAAATTTTAGGTTTAAGAAACTTGATGCTTTGCATGTTCTTTTTTTTTGCTTTTTGGGTCACACCTGGTGATGCTCAGGGGTTACTCCTGGCTCTGCACTCAGGAATTACTCCTGGCGGTGCTCAGGGGACCATATGGGATGCCGGGATCGAACCCAGGCAGGCATAGGCAGGCCGCGTGAAGGCAAACGCCCTCCCGCTGGGCTATCGCCTCTGGCCCCTGCTTTGCATGTTCTAAGGGTTTCGTACATATGAACTCATTTAATCTCCATCAAAATTTTATGAACTGAGTATTACCAGTAACATTATTATTGGATTAGAAAAGCAAAGTCCATATTATAGCATTTATATAATAGAGGTAAAATGTGAACCCAAGCAATTTAGTTTCACTAACTTATTATTTTTATTGCCTCTATCGTAAAAATATGAATTTTTCAATTACATTTGCAGCTTCATGGTTTAAATTACACATGAATCATAGTTGACTCACTTATTTCTAATACTGGTATCTATAGTTTAAAAATGTTTATTGAGGGGCCGGAGGCGATAGCCTAGCGGTAGGGCGTTTGCCTTGCACGCGGCCGGCCTGTGCCGCCGCCCGGGTTCGATCCCCGGCATCCCATATGGTCCCCAAGCACTGCCAGGAGTAATTCCTGAGTGCAGAGCCAGGAGAAACCCCTGAGCGTCGCTGGGTGTGACCCAAAAAGCAAAAAAAAAAAAAATGTTTATTGAAAGATTAGTTATTGACATAAAACAATAGTAACTTGCAAGCTATATTTATACACCATATTACTTCTGCATTGGGGATGGAATTCAGCATCTCTTTCAAGTGGATTTGGAAAGAGCTCTTTCTACCCTTTCCTTTCTGGGATACCTGCGCCTTTACACTGGAGCTAACCTCATCATTCTGATTTTTCCCAGATCCTTATGCTAAAATACATGGCGGCAAGAGGTGGGGCGGGGAAATGATGAACCTAGAGGGAAGGAGGTAGGCTGGCAGCTCCCATCCTGATTTTCCAAGTACCTTGTTGATGCTGGGGAAGGAAGGGGCTCGATCACATTGGGGAGAATTGGGAACAATTTTCAGTTATCAGGGAATTTAAGTCCTGTCCAGAAACTATGAACAGAAAGACCAAATTTTGTTTAGGACAAAACATACTTTTATAAAAAAAAAATCTCAAAAAACAACAACAAAAAACCCCATACTTTTATAGGCTTAATCAGTTTTTCTTAAAATTTGCTTTAGTTCTCTCCTCATTCTTACTAAATTGCCTATTTGTAGGACTTACCTACTTCATGTCAAATTTAAAATGTATTAGCATAGAATTATTCATGTTACTAATTTTTAAAATCAATATGTCAGGGATATAGGTTAAAAAAAAGGTAATTTATAAAAATAATGTTTAAATCAATCTAGTATTGATTTACAATTTTGTGGAACTTCAAGAGTTAAGCTTTATTTATGAATGCTCTTATATGTAGGATATAAAGAAACATTGTAAGGAAATAAGTTGCTGACACCATCAAATCGGAGATTCTTGTCTACTGAACTGAGCTTACCTGGAGGGAGTGAGGTGGCTGGGAGGGGCCTTTGGGACATTTGTGGAGGAAGTGGACACTGGTGGTTGGTGTGGTGTTGGAACACACATGCATGAAAAGTAGCATTAACAGTACTGTGAATCATGGTGCCTCAATAAAACAGCAAAGAAAGACAAGCACAGAAAAGAAAAGAGAAAAGAAAAGAAAGACTGAACAGTTGACTTCAACATAACAGGATATGGGACAGCCCACTCATCTAAGCTCAGGGAGTAACTCCCAAACACTACGGCCCACTGGGGGCAGGGCTTCATGTGACTCCTGCCCCATAACTTTCAGGACGGGTGAGTTACAGATAGCTGATTCCAATTCAGAGTGGACAGCAAGGATGGACTGAGGAAAAAGAGCAATCCAAGCCAGGACCCAAGAATGCTGAGCTAGGGAAGAAAGAGCTGTGTCCCAAAAAGCATGTTTTATGGCCATAAGGACACAAGAGCCACACAGCTTGGGAAATCAGCATAGCTCAAGCTGCCATGCAGCTGCCACATGTGAGGCCTTGGCTTTGACCCTGATATCACAAGATTAAAATCAAACACACAAAAGGAATAATCCAGTCTGAGTCTTTTATGTCAGGTAGAGAAGGGTTAAGGTAACTTACTGAAGATATTTAATAACTCAAGTTATTCAATAACTCAAGATCAGGCTTTTACGGACTCTCATTCTTGGGTAAAATTAAGGTAAGTTTTTAAAGATCTTTGGCAATTATAGATGTAAAAAATATAACCAAATTATCTTTTAGAGGAATTTTAGCTTATTCACAAAATGAGATTTTTTTTTTGCTTTTTGGGTCACACCCGGTGATGCTCAGGGGTTACTCCTGGCTCTGCACTCAGAATTACTCCTGGCGGTGCTCGGGGGACCATATGGGATGCCGGAGATCGAACCCGGGCCAGCACAGGCCGGCCGCATGCAAGGCAAACGCCCTACCCACTGGGCTATCGCTCTGGCCCCACAAAATGAGATTTTTATATCTTTAAGAAACGTTGCAAGTAACAAAATATTGAAATAATGATGAAATGATAAATGCAAAAATAAACTGAAGACAATAAAGAAGCAGTCAAGTGATATTCATGAATATTTTCCCCATAGATTCCTTTCCATGTTTCCCTTCACTTTGGTTAGAGATTCTCATGATGACACTTGGTGTCCTCCAAGAAGAAACTTAATCAAGTGTCACCATTGTTTAACACATTGCAAAAAGTAAAATACATGAATACACTCTACAACAATACTATCTTAAATTTAAAACTAAAATTATATATGAAATAAAACACTTAATTTTTGTTTAAAGAGATCATTACTAGTTTAGGGGCAACAGTGACACACAAATGGCTTATCATTTTTATTTCACTTTTTTCTTTTATGATGCCCGTGAGCACTATGAACAAATGATGTTAAAAATACTAAGACATACCTTGCCATGAGGATCAGCAAACATTCTTGTGAAAATTTCGCATAATCTTTTCAGTTCCACTCGACTGTCAAAATAATAATGTGCTTAATGAATATCTTGGTGTTGAAAGGCATTTACAAATAGCCTTACACATTACTGGGTTTCTTTTTAAAAATCAGAGCAAGAGAGAGGCAAAAAGAAAAGTTTGAAAACAAGAAATTTGTGAATCTAGTAACCAAACCTAAATATGATTTTTTTCAGATGCAACAATAATTCTGCTGGCAGTCACACAACATGAAAAAGAAATATGTATCACTGTTTGGGGCTAAAGGTTCCTAAGCTATGCCTACTTCCTTGCCATTTGTATGACATACTGAACCTAACACTAACCGAATGAATCTCAACGAGATAGGGGAAAAGCATTATGAATTTTTCCCCTAGGGACTCATGAAATGTGAAATGAATGCATTAAAATTTATTAGGCAGTATATAAACGTTTCTTTTGAGATATACAGTTCAAATGCTTCTCAAAATAAAAAAGACAGCAGGTATAAACATTTCTTTTGAGATATACAGTTCAAATGCTTCTCAAAATAAAAAGACAGCAGGTAGGGGCCAGAGCGATAGCCCAGCAGGGAGGGCGTTTGCCTTGCATGCGGCCAACCCGGTTTGATCCTCAGCATCCCATAAGGTCCCCCAAGCACCGCCATGAGTAACTCCTGAGGGTCGCCGGGTGTGACCCAAAAAAAGAAAAAAAAAGACAGCAGGTAAAGCAAACCCTCAATTCAGAACAGAGTCCTCTCTTTTCTAAAACATGTAAGCATCTGGAAAACTCCACCCTCACATTTTTGTGCAGGAGAGGAGTCAATGTGGGGGTAGGCACTCCCAGTGTTCTTAGGGGGCAGAATGCCACTTTCAAGGTGCTCTGGGAGATGCCAGGATCGCATCCGGGATACTTAGGGTGCCAGGGAACAAACCAGGGTTACCCACATGCCAAGCCCTGAGCTATCTCCCCAGTGGGGCTCAGAATGCCAGGGTCCCTTCCTGTGGCTCTTGGCCAACCAGACCGGTGGTTTGATGTGATACCCATGTTTGGTGCTGTCTGGACTCTTCAGTGCGGGATATCCCAGGTCCACCCCTGCAATCCAGAGATGCTCTGGGCACCCTGTGGTGCCTATAATCAAACTAGGGTCGATGGCATACAAAGCATGTCCTTTAAGCCCTGTATAATCTCTTCAGCCCTGAAACCTGAACCTTAAAGGGTAGACCATAGATTAGAACATTACATACATAAAAGCAACAAATAAAGGAGAAAAAAGAACCCGAAATCAAACCAAAGCAAAAGTAACTGCAAACCAGTGTAAACTTCTGTCCTTAGAAATAATGATTACAACTTCATCTCATACCATGCAGATATACATACAACAGGAGCAAAAAATTACATTCATTTCCATATGAACATAGCATTCTTTGCTCTTACTAAAAAACTTACCAGGAATCATCTATCTTATCTGTCTGTCTGTCTGTCTGTCTGTCTGTCTATCTATCTGTTATCTGTCTATTATCTATCTATCTATCTATCTATCTATCTATCTATCTATCTATCTATCTATCTATCTATCTATCTATCTATCTATAATAGATAGATATAAATAATATCTATTTATTATTTATATATTTATATAAATAATATATATCTATATATATTTAGATATATATAAATAATATATATCTATATATAAATAATATATATCTATATATCTATATAAATAATACTGTCTGATTTATTTACCATGCATTACTTAATCAGAAAAGCAACATTTTTTCCACATCCCTTCTACAAATACAATGTTCTAAAGTATCTCTCTAAACAGATCAAGTTAATTTTTTTCTCGTAGTGATAGTACAGACAATCTTAAAGGCATGGATTTAAAAGCTGATCTAGGTCTGGAGCGATAGTACAGTGGGTGAAGCAATTGCCTTGCATGTGGCTGGCCTGGGTTTGATTCCCAGCATCCCATATGGTCCCCCAAGCACTGCCATGATTAATTCCTGAGTGCAGATCCAGGAGTAACACCTAAGCATCACTAGACGAGACCCAAAATGGAAAAAAATAAAGGTGAATCTAAATGTACGGGATCTAAAAGCATTATGGAGGGCCGGAGCGATAGCACAGCGGGTAGGGCGTTTGCCTTGTGTGCAAACGCCGGGTTTGATCCTCAGCATCCCATATGGTCCCCGAGCACTGCCAGGAGTAATTCCTGACCAAAAAGCCAGGAATAACCCCTGAGCATCACTGGGTGTGACCCAAAAAGAAAAAAAAATAAATAAAAGTGTTATGGAAATAACGCCAAGTCAGAAAGTGCCAACCTGGGACGGAGCGATGGGATAATGGGTAAAGCATTTACCTTGCACACGGCCAACCCAGGTTTGATCCTGGGCATCCATATGGTCCCCCTGCACACTGCCAGGAGTAATTCTTGAGTGCATGTTAGGAGTAACCCCAGAGCATCGCTGGGTGTGACCCAAAAAAAGAATAAAAAAGTGCTAACCTGACAGAAACTTCAAAACAACACAACTCACCTCAATGTTCTTTGATTTTTCAATAAGTTCTGCAAACCCAGGAGGCCTTCTTTCCTTTCTGACCAATTGGAACTAAGCGCAGCGATTGAGAACTTCCGCCACGTCTTCCGTCTGCCTCATGTAGGTGGGGGATACTGCCGTTCCGAGAACTGTAGGAGCGTTCGGAACACGCACTGGAGGCGTCGCTATTGGCATCGTCGTCCGAATGCATCCCATATGACTCATATCTCCTTCGAGCCGGCTTTTTCTATCACACAGGAAGAATCTCATTAATGAGAGCTGACAGAACATCTCTCACAGTTTCTACAGACCGCAGGAAAGAAAAAACATGGCAAGACCAGCACGGAGCGTGTTGCTGATCATCACAGTAAATGTCAGCACTTAGTTTTTCTAAGATAAGAGATGAAAATTTATTTGACTATGGGAAGTGGTAGAAACATAGTAAGACTGGCTAAAAAGGAAGTTGTGATAAAGTAAAATGGGAAGTTCCAAAAAATGTGCTTGTCCCCAACCCTTTGTCTTTCTCCTTTACGTGGAAAATAAAGAACGACTAGAGCATAAATGAACAGAAATTCATTAGCAACTTGAGTTGGTCAGACACAAATCAAACCTTTTTGGTTTTTATTTTATTTTGTAGTTCTTCTGGGCCACACCCAGCGGAGCTCAGGGGAGCCCGAGGTGCCTGGGGTTGTACCCAGGTCTCCTGCATGCCCAGGCTGAGCTCCAGTGCAAGGGGCGCCCTCTCTCGTGAAAGGCATTTTTAATGGATGGAAGGATCAGAAAATGGGAAATGAGTGAGTAAAAGCACGTTTCCCTTTCTATGAGTACTTCTTTCTACTCTCTCCTGCTACCTTTTATCCTTTTCTTTCCTCTAATCTCCTTGGATTCAGCTATCACATCTCCTTTCCCTTCTAAGCCCTTAGTTACATCTTGTACCCAACCCTCCTGTCTAGAAAAGGAAAATGCACATAAAGAATGATGCGAGACCTGCAAAAAAAAAAAAAAAAAAAAAAAAAAGCGCACATGGTGGCGAGGAATCCTTTCAGATCGTATTGAAGTGGGGTCCCCCTGCTGAATCTCAGCAGACAGGTGGTAAAATGTGAGGGGCCCGAAGGTGCGAGCTGCTCGGGCCCGGGGTGCTGGGGATTACCTGGGCGCCTGGCAGTGCCTGGGATTAAGCCAGGGCTGGCGCATGCAAGGGATGTGCTTAAACTATCTTTCTGGCCTGGTTACTAGTTTCAGGTTAAGTTTTCCAACAATCCTCCATGTTTTCCCAACACGGCTTTTTCAATGAAGTAGTAAGCATTTTCAGACTTCTTTACATCTAAAGCTTCTAACTTATGAATATATGAAACTGCTAACCATACCCTGGCTTCTAAAAGTGAAATGCAAGCACATTGCTTAACTCAAATTTCCTTGGGAGACTCTGAAACAAATTCTTGCATAATCTGACACGTTTCAGGTTGGCGAGAGTGAAGAAAACATTTCTATGCAACATGCTATATATAACAATTTATAACAGTTTTAGGTTGTTATAAATTCTCCAAAATCAATGTAACTTGAACTAAGAAATTTTATGAATGTTCCCATACTAAACATCTCATACTGACTTAGAGACACCAACTTGATTTGGGATAGAAATAATATGGTATTTCCTGTGTGGGGCTCCAGGTCAGTGTCAGTTCAAATGTCAGTCGGTGTGACATTATCTCATACGCATGCATGGATAGTGAACTTAAAGAACAAGAAACCCTCTAAAAGACAGTCTAAAAAACAACCTCTCTTAAAACAGTTATACACACAAAAAAATAGATGTATATCAAAGGATTTTATGATTTCTAGTTTTTCTTTTTGCATAGGAACATCATCTGTTAAATGGAAAAAAATTTTAGTATCATAAGATGTCAGAAAAGAGTAATATCTATACCTTAGTCCGTATGTCTCCTAAGAGCTGAGAGCAGTATATTTTTTAAAGAGAAAAATTGAAAATAATGAAGAACAGTTTGCTAAACAGCACAGTGATGTCAGTATAAACAATGCCTATAACCATAACATTAGCTATTTGACAAAGATTATGTAATAACTGCTTATCAGTGGACTATGTCTTTAATCCTATCAAGGTACTTTATTACAGAGAAATACCTGACTACAAAGAATTTTCCCATCACTAATTTTCCCAAAGAAACTTAAGTCATCTTCCTATCTGGATTCTTTTACTGCTTCCAAAGTTAATTTTATGTCTGATTTTCCTCAGGTCCAAATTAGGCTTAATAATTAGAAAGTCGTCCCCCCAAACTGATAACTATAAGCAAATAGCTAAGCCAGTAGTTATATTCAAATGCAAATAATGGAAGTAGAATCAAATTACTGGGGATTTAGATTTTAGGCTGAGGTGATTCAATAAATACTTCTTATATAATCTAAACACATCTTAATATTAAACATGATTTAATACTAATATTAATATTAAACATGATTTGAAAGAAGGAGAGAGATGCAGAGACAGAGAGAGAGACAGAGAGAGAAAGAGAGAAAATGGGGCCACCTGCTATTGAGGCAGCCTGGGGGTGGGCGGGAGGGGATGGGGGTACATTGGTGGTGGAAATGGGGCACTGGTGGAGGGATGGGTGCTGGAATACTATATTACCAAGAACCAATTATGAACACCATTGTAATTGTATGTCTCACGGTGGTATAATAAAAAATTAAAAAAAAAATAAAAAAAATAAACATGATTTGAGAAATACATCAATGATGAATAGTTAATTTAAAATATGACTAATTTAATATCATCAGGACATGACGTGATGCCCAAGAAAAGTTTCTACATAGATACATTAATTTATAAAAAAATAAACAAATGGCTGAAGTTAATATAGGCTAAGATGCGGAGCTATAGTTTTTAAGGCATTTTATATCATTTCACTTGTATCACTTGTCTTCCCATTGTTCATCAATTTGCTCGAGAGGGCTCCAGTAACATTTCCTGTTGCAAGCAAGTGTAGCCCAAGGGCATCTGCTTGCTCCAGGAACAATATATAAATATATATATTTATATATTGTGCAAACGACCGCACGGTTCATCAATAATTGCTTGAGTTTTGAGGTGACTACTAGAGTATCCCACCCGCACGGCAGAGCCTGGCAAGCTATCCATGTCGTATTTGACATGCCAAATACCAGTACAATTATAGACCTCATTCCCATGACCTGATGGAATGGTTTGAGGCTCTTTATGTTCCTGGAGTGGGATGATGCCCTTGGGCTATCTCGCATGTGACAGGACATATGGAGATGTTACTGGTGCCCCCCTTGAGCAAATAGATGATATACAGGAATATAGTGATACAGTGATATATTTCTATTTTTTTTTCCTTTTTTAGGTGATACCTGGCATTGCTCAGGAGTTATTCTTGGCTCTACACTCAGGAATTACTCCTGGAGGTGCTCAGGAGACCATATGGGATGCCAGAGATCAAACCCAGTTGGCCACATGCAAGGCAAACACTATCTCTCCGGCTGTTCCCCAGCATTATAATTTTGGTATTACATTAAAACAAATAGGAGACTTTTTTTTAAGTTCTGGGTAAAAAACTGTTTCTTGAAAACAGTAAGTATTGTAATGTCAGTGTCATACTATACTACCCAGGAAACTGTCAATTATAAAAATGGTCTCAAAACATAGTTCATAATTTCAAGAAAATACTGATGTATATAAAGTACTTGTCTAACTACATGCATTTTGAGATTTTATTGTTAATTCTGTATATGTATTTTTTTAAAATAAGATTTATTAGAAAGATGTGAAAGGAAGAGAAACTTCCCCAGCAGGAAGGAACTTAGTATAGGACTAAGTTCAGACCATGTTTTCACACTGACAATTTAATGTGTCAGGCATGAAGTGTCAGAAAGACATGTCCTTTAGGGCTTTAAAAAATTTTTTTTTCCAATAGGGGTTACGCTGGCAGTACGATGCTGGTTCTGGCAGTGCTTGGGAAGCCGTGCATTTCTGGGTACCAAATCAAGGGCCCTGCACATGCTGCTTTGTGCTTTACCACTTGAACTATTTCCCTGGCCTCAAATATCTGAAATATAATTCATCTTGAAAATGTACTTCCTTTCAGCTGAGAAAGCAGAAATAATTAAATATTAAAAAAATCCTCTGGAAATGGAAATAGCTAAGCACCGAAGGTTAATCTAACTTTTAAATTATATGCTTGTAGTGTACATATTTATATATTACCTATCTGCCCTGATACACCGTATACTACAGTGAACAAAGACAGTACCATATGAATACAACCATAAATATTAATATTCCTGCTATCACATCGTCAATTAACTATGGGCCCTGGCTTAGAATTGTGACCATTAAGATCAATCATTAATTATACTGCTCTTCGTTTTACACTGTGCTCATCTTCCTAAATCCAATTCAAGAATGTTCCTGCTTCCTTTCTGACACTGGTGGACTGGCTCCCGTTACACTGGCTTCATGTGCAACATCGATCATGACAAGGAAATGCAGAAGAGTACCAAGGCATCTGCTACCGCCTCCTCCACGTCAGAACCTGTGTTCAGGACTCTCATGGCACTGACAGAAGATGACAGTCGACTTGATTGGCTGATCCCATACCCTGGACCTAATTCATCAAAAGAAGGAAAAAAAACTCCATGAATCATAAAAATAACAGTTTGTTGGAAACTTTAATGTCCTTGAAGGGGGGAGTTTAAAAAAAAACCAATGGGGCAAAGCATTTTAAAATCAATATTGCATATTTTGGGTACATTTAATTTTTAGTCAAATGAAATAGTAAATGCAATTAAAATTACAGTCATTGTATGGAAAGTAAATATAAACAATAGGAGCAACAATACATTTATGACCATTAAGATAGGAAAAAAAATAACAAGGCTAGCTGACTAAGGGCGTGCAAGCCTATAGCCCATAGCTAATCCACATGTATCAGACAAGAAATCTCATCCATATGGGCGGAGTCACAGAGTAACCCAGAACAGAGATCAATCCTTAAACCAGTATGGATTAGGGAGTTCACTGAAGCTACAGAAATTTACAAAGGATAAAACCCTCCAATTTATCTCTCCTCCTTCAGGACAGGTTGATTTCACTCTGAAATTACGATATCTTTTGCTGTTTGTCAAGCATCTCCATTCTAAGGTGTGTAAAGACAAACTAGAATGACGTCCCCCCCCTCAACTGCTTTCTGTATCATTATTTACAATTAAAATACTTCATCCACCATTTTGGTTTTTTTTTTTCTCAAACATATGTACAAAGATGAAGTGCGTAACTGAGAACATAAAACAATTCTGTATAAAGAAATGGCGTAACTTAGGTTATACAAAAGAAAAAATGTCCATCTGTCAGTGAGAAAAATGATCAAATAATGTGATCGGAAGGGAAAAGTTACTTGGGGAAAATATTAAAAAAAAAAGACAAATGGCTTGTTTGGCAATAACTTAAGTTTAAATAAAAACAAATCAATCTAAAATGAATATTATTTCATGGAAACTACAAAAGAAAACAATACAGCTCTGAGATGAATGCAGAGATGACAGTGAAAATGTACTCATCCTTCACCTGAGACCCCCATACACATCAGGGGCGTGGGGGCACCAGTAGATCTGGAATGGTGTCTGGAGGCTGGAATAACAGGACCACACAAACCTCATCTATTACTATAGCAACAAGGAATAGTGGCACACTACAGTCAGGCTAGGAGGGTCAATCAACATGGGTACTGCTATTAATAGCTACGGGTCAGAGTATGGCCAAGCAGGGCATTCAGACATTCACAACATCACCCTCGACAACAACAGATCTTACACCTAAGAGAGGACAGACGTAGGCCCACAGGAGACAGGGAAATGTAAGTATTCAAATGGAAGGAAATGTCAAAGGCACAAGCATGAAACAAAAAAACAAACACTGTAGATTAAAAAAAACCACTATGGTAACTAGTAGTCAATAATAATCTTTTCTAATCCTGAGTACAATGAGGCAGTTATTGTTTTTTTAATCAATAAGTAAATGAAACTAAAGAGAGAGGGATAATTAACTATACTGACATCACATTATTAGTAAGAGATACACCTTAGTATCTGTACACTTTCAAGGTTCAAGCTCTTGAAGAGTACACATGCCACTTTACGTTGTTCAAAACATTAGACTTCATTCATGTTAACATAATACATTTTTTCATAACAGCTCGTATAAATTCTATATTCAATAAAAGTTACTCTGGATATCAAAGTACATTTAAATGAAAATGTATAACCGTAATTTTAAGAAGCTAGAAATATTTGACATTTCCCTATGTGACATGGCTCTTTAAATTTAAATTGGACATGTTTAGAAATTTAGATTTCAAACTCCTGTTTTTCTAATAGCATATGATCACTCTTTTCCTTATATACGGAAATAAGGTGAGTATTCGTTTTATTTATTTATTTTTTTGCTTTTTTTTCAGGGGGTTATGCCTGGCTGTGCACTCAGGAACTACTCCTGGCAATGCTTGGGAGAACATACAGGATGCTGGAGATCGAACCCAGGTTGGCGGCTTAGAGGGCAAATGCCCTACCATCTGTGCTATCGCCGCCCCCTTGTCTTAATATTTAATGAAATACACTGCTCCTAGCCCTTAGATATTATTAAAGCAGTTAAAATACTTCAATTATATAAATCACTCTTTTCCAGAGTTTCCTAAAAAAGAAATTATTTTTAAAATAAAGACTTATAGATAGGATTAAAATAATCTTTTTTATGAATCTTGGTTCCAGATATAATTGCAAATAAAGGGTAGAAGTTTCAGTAACGTTCAACTTTGCTCACATCTGACATTTTGGATGTGTAGTGGTTCTATTCTGGTCTTATGCCACCAGGTATGGAGGGCAAGCTCTGGGATGCATCTGCCGGACAGCAATATACAGAAGCGACAAAAGTCAGAAGTGACAAAAATATTCCACAGGAGAAGCAAAGAACAGAAAGCAGGCAAACAGCCGAAAATGAGAATTGAAGGGCAAGCTGGTCTCCAATCTCCTCTCCAGCCCCATGTGAGGAAACAAGGGCTCATCTGCTACACACTGTTTATATGAAAATAACAGGGTTATAAAACAAATTTTAAGATGGTCTAATCAAAGGCTGGGGCTATAGCTCAGTGTATCCTTCAAAGGAAAAAAGGGTCTAATTATCTTTTAGTTCAAATGGGATGTTTTTACTAGAATCAGATAGAGGCTTTGAAGTAAACCTAGAAAATAAATGGCCAGACAGTATTTCTTGAAATACGGATACACAGACTGTTTATTTCAAAGAAATTTCCTAGAATTCTATTATAAGGGCTTCAAGTTAAAAACAGAAACACGTATTTTTTTTTTTAATTTGAGGCCACAGCTGGTGATGCTCAAGGGACCGTGTGATGTGGAAGACTGAACCCCGACACTCCCACACAAAGCATGTGCTCTAGACCTGTGGGACACATGCCAACTCTCTTCTTCTGTGTTTGGTGGAAGAGAGGACATTCAGTCCACATCAGGTGGACTCGGTTTATTCCTGGCTCTGTCCTCAAAGGGACCATATGTGGCACCAGGGATCAAACTGAAGGTGGCTGTGTACAAAGCCAGGGATTAAAATGGAGTTGGTTTTGTGCAAAGCAAGAGCCTTAACACCTGTACTCTTTCTGTTTTGTAGGTAACACCCACAGGTACTCAGGGATCACTCTTGGCAGAGCCTGTGGAACAATACGTAGTGTGAGGGACTGAACTTGGGTCAGCTGCATGGAAAGCAAGTGCCACACCTACTAGATTATCTCTCTGGCCCTCTTGGTTTCTTCTTGATACGCCATGTTTTCTAACAAGTCAGTAGTATTAGCATGACACAAAAGTAGCTGTGAGACCATTAAAAAAAAATCTTTCATCTCTGCCACTAGAGTGAAACAAATTTACTTTAAGGTCAGTAATTTAAGATTTGGGGTTAGGGGCTGCGGGGGTGCTGTAGCAGCACATGTTGGTGCTGAAGACCAGCACTTCAGCCAGGGGTTCACTGTTAGAAGGCCCCTGGGGAGCTTGCTGTCCACATAAGCTCTCACTGACTGCAACTGCCAATAACCCTCAGAAGCACATGCTATTATTATCCCAGTTTTACAGAAAAGAAAACCAAGGCACAGACGACACAGAGCCCAGGCTGAACCCAGGATGTCTGACCCTAGAACATACGCCTCTCACACTCTCTCATATCCATGCCGCTTCCTTGACCCTTCAAGGAGGTATGCTTATTTTAGGCAAGCGTGTAGGATTTCTTCCCTTTCCCAAAATATATATACATGAGAACTTATATACAGATGTTTACGTGTCTGTATGCATATGTACCTTACAGGTGCTAATGACACATACACAAAG